>JANHFO010007601.1:272213-287136 GCA_032468095.1 Pareas carinatus
ATAATAATAATAATAATAATAATAATAATAATAATAATAATAATAATAATAATAATAATAATAATAATAATAATAACTATTTTATTTCTATCCCACACTTCTCCCGAGGGTCTCAGGGCAGCTTACAGGCAATTAAAATAGATAATATATACAATTAAAACATGATTAAAAGAAATTAAATAGGACCTGAAGTTAAAAAGTTAAAAAAGGCGAACAATAAAATTATATCCTATAATTAAAATTGAATTTGAACGCAGGGGGACAAAGCACGGCTATGCCAAGCCCGCTTGATGGAACAAGTGGGTCTTCAGGGCACGGCGGAACGTCCGGAGGTCTGTAATCGATCGAATAGCAGGGGGGAGGTCATTCCAGAGGGTGGGTGCCACCACAGAGAAAGCTCTCCCCCTGGGGGTCGCCAGCCGACATTGTTTGACTGGCGGCACTCTGAGGAGGCCTACTCTATGGGAACGCACAGGATGGCGTGAGCTATCAATGGATAGAATGCGGTCCTGCAAGTAATCATGCAAATGTTAATTGCATGATTGCTTGCTAACCTTTTTAAAGAATTCATCCTGTGAACAAGCCAATAAATAGAGATAGTCCTTAATTGATGAACACAATTAGGACCAGAATTTATGTTGCTAAGCAAGACAGTTGTTTACTGAATTCAGCACAGTTTTATAATCTTTTTGTCATTGGTGTTAAATGAATCACTGCAGTGGTTAAGGGAATTGTGATCTGTAAGTGAATATGGCTTCCTCTTGTGACTTTGCTTGTTGGAAGCCAGCTGGGAAATTTGCAAATAACAATCACATGACCCCAGGGCACTGCAACCATCGTAAATATAGCACATATCAGTTGCCAAGTGCCTGGATTTTGATCATAGGACAGTTGAAATTGTGAGGACTGGTCGTAAGACACTTTTCTCAGTGCTCTTGAAACTTTGAATGGTTGCTAAATGAATGACTATACGTCAAGGACTGTCTGTTTAAGGTATTTAGTGTTTCCTTTCTATAGACATCTAAATGTTTTGCCACCTGTATGATCTGGTCAGCCTTAGGTGTACCATTTTGGAAACGATATGAACTTGAAATAGAAGCTAGTCTTAATATATATTATAGGAATACACCTGTTGCAAGAAGGATTGGCACAAGTTCCTTCTAGATTGTCCATCAGGTCTAGAACATTCATAAAAGTAAAGATCATCACAAATCCCATTTGAACCAAAAATAAAATCTGCTCTCATATCTCAAAACTTGGGAAAACATAATGAATTAGATCATTTTCAACATTTTTTTGTTATTCTCGTTGGAATCCATCAAGGCATTTGGGGTTTAAAAGCTCCTTATTTTCATTATTCATTATTCTGACGAGTTCCCCATTATTCAGTAAAGACACTTCAAGAAATGTTGACTGGGGCGGTATGAAATAAGAGCGGTGCCATTCCATTTGTAACCTATGTAAATGATTCAATAAGGCTGATACCAACAGTACACTCTAAAGAAAAATGATGCCACATTATTACATCTAAGTGTTTTCTAGCTTTTCTCAGTCATATTTATTTAAGTTATTGACAAAAAGCAAGTCTTTTTTCTTTCATGTGCCCAATGGAAAAGGGAGCCGTGACTGCTGTTTTCTTTCAAACTCAAGAATGATCCATAGATCTAACTCCTGCTTTCTGATATCTAGCTCTTTATTGTCAGTGATGGAGAGTGATGATCTATGAAATAGGAGACGCAAAAGTTAATTTTTAGGTTAGCTTATTAGGCTTCAGGTTAGAAAAATCAAAATTTGTTTTCTAGATGCACTGTGCTTAACAGGTAAGATACTGATAGATGTGTAAGGATTTGGTCCAGTCCCTCTCTCAGAAAGCATGAATCTGGAATCCATTGCAATGAATTAAAGAAACTTTTACTGAGGGCAACAGATAGCAGTAAAGTCAGGCGAGATCTGAGATTTCGGCGGGAAGGGGAAAGCTATTCCTCCTCCTTCCCCCCACAGTTCTTACCCTAGTCCACAAGTAGCCAATGCAATGCCAATATGATGTTTTGAGAAACACTGAGGTGTGAGGTAGACTGAAAGTTCATCCTTGGGGTCCGATGGCCTTGAAGCTGGCAAAACCAGCCGAGAAGAGGCCCATGTCCTCTCCCTAATCCCCATGCAGGCGTTTCAAGCAGAGAGAGTCTAAGTAAAGTCGCAGATGCCTTCTCCTCCCTCTCCACCAGGAGAATGGCAGGCCACCATAGGAAAATGGTGGTACTGACAAGATGATGGAAGCAAATAAATGTGCAACACAATTGCATTGTTTAGTGATATTTTTTTCCTCTAGGATTCTCTTCTTTTAGAAAAATATTAGGCTATTTTAGGAAGATCACCGTTTTTTTCTAACCTATAGTCTTATCAAAGACTGTGTGGTAGAGTCTCTTTTATACCCTGTGGGACACATTTAAATAATTGACAGATCTAGGTCAAAAGTTTGTGTTTCAATCCTTTCAAAATTATTCCATTTCCAAATACAAGCTGCCCCGTAAAGATAGTCTACCAAAGGACATGCGTCTTTCTACCTGCCTGGGAAAATATTCATGTTTTTAATATTCACAAAACGTGATCCCTTTATCAACATAATGAAATGTTGTTTTCTGTAGAAGCTTCAACAATGGCTTGTGTTACACAGGATTGATCAGACTGAGTACTGGAAAGTTAGCATTTGGATGTAGGCTGCCCAGATTCATTGATAGTCTATAGAAATTGCATACATACATACATACATACATATATTGGACACATTACCTTTGTGAGTGTTTTTACTGGGATTTTTTAAAGGAAGCATAAAAAAAGTAAATGAAAGGAATTGCCAATATATTAAAATTATTGCAACTATTTTAAATTTTTCCCGAGTTGTTATTCTACTTTTGCAGTTATTAAGAGTTCACAGATGCATAAAATATTTTGCATAATGAACGTTCAGCATCTGTATTTTGTTGTGAGTAAAGTTCATAAGGGCAGGAAGCTATATTTGAAATGACATATACATCTGAAAGTTCCCCCCCTCTTGTTTTTAATGCATTTAGGGTGAGGTGAATGGCTTAACAGGAGACCTGGAGTTTGCAGACAATGGTGGAAACCCCAATGTTCTGTTCGAGATCCTAGGGACAAACTACGGAGAGGAACTGAGTAGAGGAATCCGCAAGGTAAAATTCTTTCTTGTCTTTTTTGGAAACATTTCAACTGCACCATGGTGCAGTGGTTAGAATGCGGTATTGCAGACGAACTCTGCATTCCCACTGCCAGGAGTTTGATCCTGACCATGTCACGGTTGACTCAGTCTTTCATCCTTCTGAAGCTGGTAAAATGAGGACCCAGATTGTTGGCGGTCAATATGCTGACTCTGTAAACTGCTTAGAGAGGGCTATAAATCGCTGTGAAGCAGTGTATAAGTGCTTTTGCTATTACTGTTAAATAACATTTTGATAATAACATCGAAACAAATCTAAATGATTGGAAAATTTGTCTTAGAAAAAAGAGATTAATGCTACTTTGAAATGTATTTTGGGTAGTTGTTGGCCTTGATAAGATAATCAAAGTATCATTAAATTTTTCCAGATCCATGTATGGAAATATGGCCCTTATGTGTAGTGTCTGACAAGGTGTGGTAAAGACGGTTATTAAATAATAATTTTGTCCTCACAATAATATTTTGCATTGATATGAACACAGAGTTTGGAATTGAGATGATGTACTTTTATTTCAAAAGGTTAATTATCAAACAGAAAATCAATTACAAAATTAATTATTCCTCTATTTTAGCTTCTCGGTTTCTTATAAAGGTACATATTTTGAGAAATTGCTAGAATTGGTGACACCTATTGTTTTTTTAAAAAAAACATATATTAAATGTATGATGAGTTGGTCTGATGGGCAACTTTAAATTTTATGTTAAATAAAAACAAACAAATAGGATTTGCATAAAAATTAAATTTATAGTTCTCTCCCCATTTACATTGATTCACTTCCTAGAAAAATAGAAGACAAACTTAGTAGTTAATTCGAAATAAAAAAGACCATTAGTATTATATTCTGAGTAGCTTTTGTTGATGAGTGATCCAAGGTATTGTTGAAGTCTACTATTTCCATCTAAGTCAAATAAATGCTAATTGCATAGTTTTTAGTGAACTAGATTTCTACAGAAATCTAAATGGACCTCCATTATTATGATTCTTTGCACAGTCAGCCAAATTTTCAGACTTGATTTGGCATTTTTTCGTCACCTATTTAATCCTTCCCAAGGACCTAGGATAGGCAGATGTGGATGATTGATGGTGTTACAGATATGTCACATAGATATAAGTTGTTTCAAGTAAAGCTGCCTTTTGCAGTTCACTGATGCTATATAAATTTGTCAATGCCAATAGTGTTCAAGGACCTGGGTGTTACAGATGTTTGATGGTGGTACAGATGGTCACAGGATATTGTTTCAAACAATTTGACTGATAATGAATTTGTCAATGCCAATGGTATTCAAATGGTAATCCAATTGTTTTGGGACTGCACCCAAGGTGCTATTATTACATGAAAATAATTCTTGGCATCATGTATAGGTAATATTTTTGCTTCTCATTAAGTTGGAGTCATATTACACTTTATTTTTATATATATAAATGAGCCCATACAATATCTAAGGGTAAGATAAAGTCAATAGTGATCAGCTGTGCAAATTTAACTCGCTTATGCTATATAAAAAAAAGGAGGAATGTATAACTTTGAGAGACCTATGTCTTGTTTCTTGTCAGCAAGTCTAATTAATAGCCTGTAAAATTAATGGTTTTATGTATTATTATTTTGCTATACTGTATCTTGTTTTCTAACCACTGGCTTAGATGCTACAAATGTATGTTAAATGTCAGCCATTTTAAAAAAGAGCTCTGTGTGGAAAAAGAAACACTACCTTTTCTCTTTCTTTAGAAGTCTGTATGACTGTGAGAATGTTGTGATTCTCAATATCATTTACAGAGATTATTTTGAAAGTTTCTGACAATGAAGGAGAATTTTAATCTGTGAATGGATTATTAGATCCTTGAAAGAAATGTTTTGTATTTCAAAACACAAATTCGTCTTGGATCTGTATTTAAAAGAACATTTTGGAATAAAGTGGTCAAAGCATAGCGTATATTAATAAATTCTTCAAGGCTTTTTGTCAACAATCATTTTTATTATTCAGGAGTAATGTATGCTTTATTGCTTGATCCCTGATATATAGCATCATGGATATTAAGAACATTTTTATGGACAAAGAAGAAGGGGGAAAGCTTAGGTGATAATTGCCTGCTGGAAAGGACAAAAGACATTATTATACATTTTATTTTTTCATTATTTTTTTGTTTTTAATCTGTATTTTTTAATACACTGAAACATTGTGTGTGCATATAGTTTTTTACAAATTAATATTTCACTATTCCCTTTAATAGAACAAAATATCATATATATTCATGGGTACAGGTGTGTAGATCTAGGTGTGTTCGGGTCTTCTCCCATGTAAGATTGAGAATATCTTGGCGATGTTTTGGCAAGGTCTCACTAGCAAGAAGGCAAAAGCACCAGTCTGAAGATGGCAAGTGAGACCTTGCCGAAACATCACAAAGAAACTTTCCACTCTACATGGGAAAAGACCCAAACACACCTGGACCTACATATATATATTTAGATATTGATAATTTCTGTTACCCATTTATTGTATATCAGTGATTCTCAACCATTTCTTCACCATGGACCCCTTTAAATACCTTTTGTGGCCATGAGCCATTGCCATGGACCACCAAGACATAACTCAAGATATCAAGCGCTAGACTGCATTAAGCCTTTGTGGATCCCCTGTGATGACATTATGAGGCCCCCAGGTTTCCGTGGGCCACAGCTTCAGAACCACTGTTGTATATGATTTTTTTCTGCTTTCTGTCCTATAATAAAAAGTCAATGGTATACAATCTTTGGATCAGTTTGGATCAAATTTGTTTAAATCACTGGTTGAGTGACTTTTACTTCTATGTCTGATTCCTTGGAATACCATGAAGCCAAATATTCAGTGATTATATACCTATCATATCAAGGGTTGTTAAAAATAGCTAGCTAAAGAATAATTGCTAATTAGAAGTAACTTTTAATCAGTTCATTCTGATGAATTCATATTGCATTGATATAGAAATAGTGAAAATGAGAAAATATCTTTGTTTTTATTAAACTATAGCTCCAGAGAGCTGATTCCCTAGTTATTTTTTAAAAAAATGTTGATTTGGAAAACCAGTCTTGAGACACTTGCTTAGACTGCAACATAATGCCAGGAAAGAGGCAATGGTGTTCTCATCCCATTTGATCCCAAGACACTTTGTTCAACATGTGGGCAACTCACCATTTTCTGCTATCATCCTAATCAGCCTTTCCTTAGGTAGCAGATGGCTTCCACGCAATATGTTGCATATGGCAGGTCCTTGGAATGCAGAAAGCTAACAATTGTCAGTTCATGGATTAATCCAAGCCACATGACTTTGGAGCCTTTCAGCATGATCTACAGAAGGAATGTTTACTTGGCTTTTTCAAATCTGAAAGTGAGAGTTCATTCATTAGTGAATACATCAATACAAAATGTCATAATGTTTTGACATCTTTAGATGGTATTTGACATTTGCTCTCGGTGTCTATGTGTGTCTGGGTTTATTTTTCATGCAGCAGTAACCCCCACCTCCCGTCTCCCATTGTGACTGTAAAGAACAAGTCTAAACAAGATTACAGATAAACAACTACGGAAAAATTAAATGTTAGCATCATTTCAGAAAGCAAAACAAAGAGAAAGGAAACAAAACAAACATAATACATTCCATTTCGTGTTAGCATATTACTCTTTTCTAAAAATGCAGCAATGAAGGGTATTCTCTTGTATATTCGCTGATTTTCCTTTCCTGAAGTTATTCATCATTTTTTTATTTGCAACTGCATAAAAAACAATGAGATGGGATATATTTATAAGAAGAGATTTAAAATTCTAAGGCATCTGGTGGTATTGCCAAATTTGTCAGGATCCTGGCTAAATTGTCTTAAATATTCCCTAAAATGGTTGTAGGAAAAATTGGAGGGCAGAATTTTCCATATGTTGCTTTGAGCTCCTGGTGAACATGATTGAAGCTTCTTTTTAACTTGCTAGTTAGTTTGTTATTCTACTATCTCTATGCTTTTTAATTTCTTTCTTTTTTAATTGTCTTCTTTCCATGTTGTAAATCATTTGTAAACTACTCAGAGATGGCAGCCTATAAATTTAAATAACAATGACAGCAACAATACAATCTTTCTTTAAGAGACCAATATGCCTATGGCATTGAATTTGGGCCATTCAACCTTTTCCTAGCACCACCAGTGAAGACAACATGAAGAAACCAAAGCATGTCAAGGAGATACTTTCCTTCTGATCAGAGGATTTCTCTTAAGCCCAACAGTGTCTTCAAATAACATGGTTTATTTTTCTTAGGAGAGAATATAATCCATTCTTGTAACCAGGGGAGAGAACAGATATTCTTTCTCCCTAAAGCCCCTCAAACCATAAAAGATCAGTGCTGTATAGTATCTGCATAGGCCACTTCTGAATCACCCTGGGGTGCTATGAATTGTTGGAAACTGTTGGATATTTATAGTTTCCGAAACAATTTTCAGAGTGGAAAATAGAAAAATAATCTTTTAAGATCTTGACTTTATACAATCTTTGACTTTGTACAAACTTTATCATTTATAATGTGTATCTTCACCAGCATTTGGTAGAGTTTGATGGCTTGCCTAAGGACAATTTCAAAACTACAAATCTCAATGGGATTTTTTTCTAATTTTGATTTCTCTTGTCCTAACTGTCAAGGTTCCTGGTCTGAGCTTGGTGGTAAATCTCAGAAATGTCACTTCATGACTCAGTTAGATTGCTCGGCTTCACTTGGAAAGCTCAGTTAGATTAGTATCTTTATTATAGAGAAGAATAAAGTGATACCAAACCATTAATTTCCCACTGCCAGTGAGAATATGTAAATGATGTTTCTACTTCAGGGGCATTAAACCTAGTTTAATTTATCTCATCCTTCCGAATTAATTGATATTTTGTTCAGCCATTGGTGCTTTTGAAACCAAGTGGTTGGAGGTATGGTTATAAGATGGTCTTCTGTAGATGGGCAATTGCTGATCCCCACCTTAATCTTCTCTCTGAATCTTATTGCGGTTCACATATTCCTACATTTTTCCAAATCCAAATTTATAGAATAGGTGTGAATTGTGTCTATTAGATATGGAGACATAATTGAGCCATCTATATATGTTTAAAGTCATATCAGTACTGAACCTGGCCAGATTTCAGGTGAACAGGTTTGGAACTGGAATGTGATTAGGATTAAAAAAATGTCTGGGATTTGATTTAGGAATAGAAAACATTAAGGAAAAACAGCTTTTTTCTCCAAAAATATATACACTATATATGCAATTTGTAGGGAAACTTGTACCATTTTAACAAATACATTTACTTGTGTTCTCATAGAAGCAAGATAGCATACTTGAAAATATTATCTTCTGATGATTACTTTTACAGTTTCCATAGCCATATCTGCAATATTGTCACTGTCCCATTTTTTTTTAACAGCCTGTCAAAATTGCCAAATCATACAGCTGAACCATTTTCACAGCAAATATAATCATCAGCTTCCACCTACTGTTACATTATGTGATAAATTATTTGCTTTCCTTGAATTCTTTTGTAGTGCTTCTAGATGTTTATAATATCCTATTCCTATTGGAAGATCTGAGTTGATTAGCATTTTGTTCAATTTGGAATTCCTAATTGTGTTCCTCACAAATGAAAATTCAGATGACCGGGACATTGTAAGCAAGTCTATAGTTATTTGAGGAAACACACTTTATAATTTGAAAACCATGGTCCTGGATTACCATCATTGCTTGACCTTGACTGGCAATCATTAAAAGATTTGTTCTGTTGCTGCCCTTGATAGAAAGGACTTCTGGATTATGGACTGTGCTATGAATGAACTGAAGTAGCCTTGAGATTATTATTATAATCACACTGATTGAGGGCACTTCATTAAATCTCATTTCAGTGCTTTAGGGCTGTAATTGATTGGAAGTCAATTCTACTACTGTACATATGTGAGGAAGGATTTTAAAATCCTCTTAGGAACAAGTAGTAAATATCAATGGAGAAAGATAAAAATACTGATTTTGTTTCATACAACATCAATATACAGTTTTTGATAACACATATAACAGTCAGCAGGTATAATTTTTCCTACTCAAAATTCTGAATGCTGAATTTATATGCTATGGATTGTATGAAAATCTCATTCTATAAATCAGATGATGACAATCTTTAAAAGTTCTGGGTTCCACTCTATGATTACATGTATTAGCCAGGATGCTAATCTCATTAAATTCGATAATCTGACAAAATCTTGCACAAGAAAGGCTTCTTCTTCTTTTAATTTGCCACTATCATACTGAACTGATGGTGCTCTTTCTTCTGTAATTATGAAGGATGAGCCAATCTTTGACAATGTAAGTGAATGCTGCCAATTTCAGTCCCGTTAGATAATTATGGCATGAAAGTCGCAAAATAGCCTAACAGATTATTATGAACACCAATTTTACAAACCATTAGCTGCTACTATAAAGCTTACACCTGCGAATGAAAAGAAATGACTAGTCTTCTTTTGGTTTGGTTTGGTTTATTTAGTGTATTTCTATCATTGCACAGTGTACAGCGAAAAAAACTTAATGCTGTCCATCTAACATTAATATGAAACAATAACTGAATGGTGGATGTTTTAAGTTTTAAGGTCCTGTTTTTATTAGCTCTCAGTTACTATAACTGCTAAGAGGGCCTTTGATTGCAGTGACTCTGAATGTGATAGTTTTGGGCCATGACAGCTCACTATAGCCCAAAGTTTCATTAAAAATAATAGTTTTTCCAAATAATAGAAGAATAGGAATCAGGTGTAGATTTGAAAGAAACACATTGTTTGTGGTCTTCCAAAATGCCTATCTTCTGATCCACAGCTACCCTTTACTTTTTATGGAGTAGAGTCTCTGAAGACCTTCCCTAAATATCTGGAATGGAACAAGCTGAAGCATTCTTGATAAGGAAGTCCCTTGGCAAATCCATGGCATATAATCCTTAATCCTCAATCTTAATTTGGAATGAGCCTCTGATTAAATAGTCTATAAATCATCTGAGAAATTAACTGATTAAGAAAAGCTCTCTGAAATCCTCTTTAATATAATCGATAGAGTTATATGCATTGGAAGCTGTAGAGCTCTCAACAGCAGACAAATCTATCCATTTGACTTTGCTCTAATTGCTTCAACTCCATATTGCTGCACCTCCAGTTCCCATGGTCAGCCAGACGGTCAATACATTCTAGGCATCTAGATACTGTATGTTTGCTTGTATTCTCTCTGATTGGAAAGGTCAAATTAAGATAATGCCAAGTGGGTTTTGTTTGGTTAGCTGGGGAAGTTTGATTATGTAACTCATAAGGAAATTGAAGGTAAAATATTATCCCATCTATTTGTATTTAATTCCCTGCTTCTTCTGGTTTGGGTAGGCTTCCCAGAAATTTGATCCAAAATGTTTTTCTTAAGGAACAGTTATTTCCATCTGCCTTAAAGGAGGCAGGGATGTTTGTCCATCTAAATACGCTATCACTTGACCCAGTAGTCTAGTTTTGGTTTAGCTTTCATCTAACCCCTCGCCCGTTTCTAGAAAAGATTGTTGAGAAGGTAGCTAGGCTATAGCTAAGCTGCAGCTTCAGAAACCCTAGCAGAAATTGTTATTCTAGACCCTTTTTAGTTGGTTTTAGTTTGAGGTATAATATGAAAATAATATGGAAATGGCATAAATTGATCCAATGTTATGACAATTTTTATGAAAGTCATTTAGCAAATCATGGCAGTCATTAGTGAATCACACAATTGTTAAGCGAATCCAGCTTCCCCCATGGGAGTTTTTTCACAGAAATTGGCAAAAAAGGCTGCAAATTGTCATCATGTATAATAGGACATTGCAACCAATTGGTCTGGTTGTCAAGCACCCAGATTCTAATCTCGTGGCCACAGGTTGATGTGATGGTCATAGGTGTGAGGAAAGGTCATAACTCACTTTTTCCAGGGCCGTCATAACTTTGAATCAGTTAAAAAAATAGACATAAGTCAAGGATTACCTGTAGTCCCACACCTCCTGTGAAGTCTTTGAGATAGTTATCCATCGGTATAGAGTGGATGCTGTCAGTACAAATCCCCTAAGCACGGCATCCTCCCAAATATTCAAAAAACTCATAAAACTGTCCTTCAAACGAGCCTTAAAGATGGCATGTATGCAAAGTTAGTTGTGGGCTGCTCTCTCCAAATTAATCATTGTGCTTTCTAGGTTAATTGTTTCCATACTTCGTTTTCATTATTGTAGCCTCCCAGAGCTCTCTAGAGCTGGCAGCCCTACAAGTATGATTTATAAATAAAAATAAATTTGAAAGTTTATGCAAAGGGCTAAGTCATAAATCATGGGTTATAGACTATGACAGAATAGTTAGGTGTGTGTGTATCCCACCACAAATAGCTTCCCCAACATTTCCCAAACTAACAGCTTAGGAGTTTCTGAAGATTTCTTAACTTAGTGCTCTTTAGAGGCATTGGGAATTGAGCTCTAAAAATTCCAGGCAGGCATGTGTTGAAGTCCAATATATCAAGAGGCCACAGGGTCAGAATAGAAACTATTAGAAATAAATTGAGAATGTGGAAGGAGAGCAACTGTAAATTTATCTCAAAGCTATTTAGCCTTTATTTGTGTAGTAAACGTGTTTTCCTTTTATAGTTTAGGAAAAAGACAATAATTATGATTGAACTGGGCAGATGTAGAGGAATCCTATTTGCCAGGAGTATCACAGAAAGTTGAAAAACTACAGGATAAAATATTTCCACCAGATACTCTTATGTAAAATCCATATATTTTCTTGTAGTACAGAATTCTGACTATTGCGAGAATATCAGACTGATCTAAAGGCTGAAAATGAAGGAATGGACCAGGTTGGCAGCCATTTTTGACTGATCTTAGAAATCTAAACAGAGAAGCCAGGAAATCTCAGGGTTTTTATCTTAGACTGGGAAATTAAAGGCTCATCCTGGAAGTAAATTATGGCAAGTCTTTTCCATACTGTGGTCAAGATAACTGCAAATATATCCACAAAGGAAGTCACCAGGAGCTGACCTCTGATAGTCTTGTTTCTCTATATTTTCCATCTTACACAGGAGTAGAACTATATTATATAATTATATAATATATAATTATATATAATTACAATTTTAGTATATATTGGGTTGCCATCTTGCAGAGGCAAGGAGTAGGACTTATTGTTATTGTTGTTTTGATATTTTGACAGATGTTTTGTTTTGATGTTTTGACAGAAAAACATTTGCCGAAGTAAAGATTTCATGTAAAAGATCTAGATTCCTTTCAGTTTCCAGAAAACCTCCTCTTTGAGCTGGGCATTGGGACAGACACTGGGACTAATATTCAAGTATGCACAATGCTTGAGAAACCAACTCAGCCAAGGTTGAAATGATTAAAAAACAAATCTTCAGCATTTTTCTGATCATGTTATTACCTAAAAGGCTGAAGAATAGCAAAGCAATATGCTTTTCTAAAACTGATCTATTCATTTGTTTGTTTATTAAATTTATTTGCCATCCATCACACCACAATGTGATTCTGAGTGACTTATAAATTAAAAGTAAAAAAGCCTATACTCCTAACAAAGATTGTGCTCGAAGTTTCAGTAGGGTCTATAATGGAGGGTCCTAACTCCACTTTCTAAAATACATTTGCATTATAATTATTTAAAACCTACAGAGATCCTTGGAGCACTGGTGAGTGTTTGTATAACCCAAGGCATGAGTAAGGAGAAATGGAAAGAAATAAGTAGCACAAATTAAAACTAATCCGCAGCAAAAAATAGTTGCTAAGAGTTTGGACTATGAGAATTCAGAATGGATTTATTTAGTTATTTAGTGTTTGGCAAACAATGTCAGGGAAATCTACAAATTCTAGCTAGACACAATGCAAACCTGTCAGTCTAAACTGCTTGTTCATTCTGTTCAGCAGTTCCGTGCCTATGCTTGGCGCACTGCAGGAAAGGGTTCAGATGAATTTAGATTTAACTTATTTAAAAGTATTTGTGGATTAATTGAACAAATAGAATAGAACAGATTTTCATGTAAAACAGGATCTTTGGGTTGTCCAAGAGAAATAATTGGTGATTTTAAAAGAGTCAAGGGAGTTTAAGTTAAAGTTCATAGACCAGTAATAGTGAACCCATGGCATGTGTGCTGCAGCAGGCATGCAGAGCCCTCTCTGCTGGCACACAAGCCAAGTCACCTCGGCATCGCCCCAGAGCTGAGCACGCTCCGAAAGGAGTAGCGGCGCCCGGCGATGATGTCATGGAGCCATGTGCATGGTCAGAAAGAGAGTTGTGGTGCCAGGTGACGGTGTCATGGGGCCATGTGCATGCTCAGAAGGGCAGTAGCAGCGCCAAGCGATGACATCATAAGCTGCGACTCATTAGCTGTGACTCGTCTGGATACATGGTGTCTAAAATGTTAGTCATCACTGTCATAGACAATAGAATTTAGTGAATGGAACTAATGAGTTAACAATGTAGAGAAAGGCAAAAGAAAGGAGAGAAAAGAGCTCCTTTGGGCTGTTGTTTTCCCTTATTGGACAAATTAAAGAGAGAGAGTTTTATTTTAGGCTAGAAGAACATAGGGGAGTACCACAATCACAGCAAACACCAGGAAAAGGCAATTCCACAGTGATGTTTCATAGGATATTTGAAGAATGGGGGAAGAATATTATAAAGTCAGTGATAATCTTACTGACTGAAAGATTTGCAAATATGAAAGAGAAATTGAATTTAACAATGGAAAATGAAATCTCCGAAAATAAGATGGAAATAATAACCAGAGAAATGAATGAAGGTCTGAGTGTGGCATTATCAGTGTTAAGAAAGAAAGAGATTTATCTGAGATTGAAAGAAATTTTGGAACAATGTAGTGAAGGGATTAAGACAAGAGCTGTTAAAGATTTAATGAAATTTATGAAATACCAATAAGAACAGAAGCAGATAGGCTTTGTGGAATTAACACAAATTAGTGTTTATTTTAATAGATACACTTGTTCACGGTGCTAGAAATTGACAAGAGATCAAGTTATAAAACATTAATTAGTTAACTAGTTATCTAAACTAGTTAACCAGTTACTTTTGTGCAAAGAAATATCTGTATAGAAGAATACAAAATAGAACTTGTTTTATCGGGGGTAAAATAATAGTACTTTGATTAAAAAAACTGAAAACCTTTGGACTTTCTGCTGAAAATGATGAGAATGAGGGTTTTTTGCTAATTAAAAAGGGTTGAGCATAGGAAGAGGGTGAAATAAGTGTGAAATTTTAAAGTGATAAAGGAGAAAATAAATTTGTTTGAAACCGCTCTAAAGATCAGAAGCTGCTTCCTTTGAAATTCCTTCTGCAAAGAAATCTCCCTCCTGGGAATGAAGTCATCCTGTAACAGCATAGTGAAGTGCATTGTCATTATCGAAGCGGTGCGACGCAAATGTTAGGGCATGCTGACTTCCGGTGTGCTGTTGTTTCACGATGATGCTCATCCGCAAACTTCTAGATGCACCCAAGAACCTTTGAAGCGATTCCGTTGGGATGTTTTCGATCATTTCCCCCCCTATAGCCCAGATTTGGCGCCGAGCGACTCCCACCTCCTCTGGCTTCATTTCCAGGAGGGAGATTTCTTTGCAGAAGGAATTTCAAACCTTGTAAGACGTTATGACAAGTGCCTC
>JANHFO010007602.1:0-16422 GCA_032468095.1 Pareas carinatus
ATAAAAACCAAATATAAGACCAATTTAAAACCAAATTAAAATCAGTTTAAAATTATAAAAACAGTGGCTAAAAAGTGAGAGGAAGTAGGGGCCAGACTAGGCCAGTCCAGCTTGGGCGAATAGATGTGTCTGCAGGTTATCACTACTTTGGACATATTATGTGAAGATCCAGATCTCTGGAGAAGGTTTTAATGCTGGGAAGGATGGAAGGAAAGAGCAACAACAACAGCAGCAGAAATGAACTAAATTACAGCAGGTGTATGTACACTTTTGAAAAACCTGAAAAATCAGACGAATCAGATCCTCTTGGAGAAAATCCATATGATCATTAAAAGTCAACTTCATGTCATATAGTGAATAATTATAGTTTCATTATTGATTTAAGCAATTTGAATCCTCTTTCTATTCTTTGTCAAAGATGAAATTGCCACTATCACCAGCTAGAATCAGCTCTTTTTCTTTGATAAAGCGTTCACTGTTGCTTCAACCTCTTCCTTCCTCACTTGGTCATTACAGGCTGAAATAGTTGTTGATCCACATGATTGTCCTGTATAAGCATGTTCTTTCCACATTTCTTGAACTCATCTTCTTCAATATGGATCCTTGAAAATTTTTTAATCATTCCAATTTGAAATGATATTTTAATTTGTGCAGCTTTTGGAGAACTGATTTTGGTTTTTCTCTAAATACTAATACTATTTCTTTTAAATAAATTATTGCAATCATTCTTTTTGGCATATCTTATGGTATGTGGGGAATTTGGATTTACTTCTGGGCTTCACTACTTACTACTACTACTACTACTACTACTACTACTACTACTACTACTACTACTACTACTACTACTTCTACTACTACTACTACTTCTACTTCTACTACTACTACTACTACTACTACTACTACTACTACTACTACTACTACTACTACTACTACGTACTACTTAAAATTTCTGGGCTCTACAATATCCCAAGATCTAAAATGGTCAGCCAACATTAAAGATGTGGTTAAAAAAGCTCAACAAAGAGTGTTCTTTCTGAGACAACTCAGAAAACTCAGACTACCCAAGGAACTGCAGACTCAATTCTACAGAGGAATCATTGATTCTGTATTCTGCACCCCAATAACTGTCTGGTTTGGCAGTGCAACAAAACAAGACAAACATAAACTTCAAAGAATGATTAGAACTGTGAAATGATTAGAATTGCAACAAAACTCCCTTCCATTGAAGATCTGTACACTGAACAATCCAAATAGAGAGCGGGTAAAATAATTTTGAACTCTTCATACCCTGGACATAATCTGTTTCAACTTCTTCCTTCTGGACATCGCGATAGAGCATTGCATACCAAAAAACTAGACATAAGGACAGTTTCTTTCCTCATGTCATCAACCTACTAAACAGCTGGCTTACAGGAGAGTGTTAGTGCGGAGGGTGTCTTTGTGACAGGATGAAATGGTTTTTGTGACATGATGTCCGCACTTTATAACATGACATGATGAATGTACGTACCTTAAGACTATGAATGTATCTTATGCTTATACACACAATTGATTATGCCTATATATACCTATATATACAAATGATCATGATTATGCATATATATACAAATGATTATGATTATGCTTATATATTCAAATTGTCTATGAATGTATCTTGATTGTATCCTTGTTGTGTATGTATTGAGCATGATCACTGAAGACAAATTCCTTGTGTGTCCTGATATACATGGCAAAATAAATTCTAATTCTAATTCCGATTCGGCAATTAAGTTTTTGCTCCTCTGGGTTTTGCTTCTTTACATTTTTAGCAACTTTGAGGTATTTCACTCATTTCTCTTGACTGTTTTTCACCTTTTGCACAGATATTTCATTTCCTCAGAGCACAACTTTCTTGATGCTTCCCCCAGCTCTACTAGTACCTTGTTCTTAGCATCTAATCCAAGGTTACCTTTGTTCCATTCAGGTTTGGCTTGCTTTTGTTTTGACTTTAGTTTGATTTTGTATGCTAGCAGTTGGAGATCTGTAACCACTGTCCATTCCAGGTTTTGTCTCTTTTGAGCTTTTCCACATTGGCTTACACAGATGTAATTAGCTTAGTTTCAGTCATCACTTTTTAAAACGAGCATATTGTTGGCCTTGTAGAATTCAGTCAAATGTTCTCCAGCTTCCTTTCTGTTGCCAAGCCATATTGTCCAACCACATGGCACTCTTCTTTGTTCTCAACTTCTGCATTCCTGTCACCCATAACCGTCAATATATCTTGTTTGCGCATTCTGTAGATTACAGCTTATGCTTGTCTGTACAAGCCATCAATCTCATATTTCTGCAGCTGTTCTTGGTGCAACTACCTGAATATGATGGGCATTCCTTGAAGTTAAACAGATACTAAATATTCATTGATTCGTTGTGTTTTATTACAGCTCTTGCAAGTTTTTTTTTTAAAAAAAATCATAGATGCAGCACCATTTCATATTTGGCTTTCCTGTCCAGCATAGTATATCACGAGCCCTTCCAATTCAAAATGCCTGATGCCAATCTTCCTCAGTTTACTAGCATCCATTGGATCAATTTGGATGTATTTCCATTCATTCTTAACCACTTCTATTTTCCTTGGGACAAGGAGTTAGTAATATTTAAACAGCATGAGGGAACGTCAGTGAACAATGGGGTCTAATCATGGAACTCTCGCCCAGGGCCATTTTTAGGGACCAGAGCAAAAGGAGATTGAGAAGCTCATCTATAAATGTATTGAAAGAAAATCTGGGGCTCATTTTCCCAGCCGGGAGAACAAACAGGAAAACTCGGCCGCTGCGGAAATGAAGAGAACAAAACCAGCTGCTAGAAAGGAGGCTTGAGTTTATTTGCAGAAGTGAAAAATAACATTCAACTATTTGGTTTTGGGGCAACTGACCAGTTTTTGGGTGAGTGGATGACTTCTTTTATATGGTTCTAACTCTTTGTGATTCTGAGATTCAGAAGTGTGTCATGCAATGTGTTAAACCTGGAGTTTTGCTATTTTAATAGTTATGAGCCAATCTCTTTTGTGTCTTAAAGATCACGTCCTGTCTTTGGAACTGGGTGGGGGAATGTAGATTTTTAATGCTATTATTTTTCTGGTCCTAATCTGTTTGGTTTCCGCTTACAGCATTTTGTTAAGAATGGACTAGCCGATAGCGTTTGTTTTTCTATGAATGAAACGATCAAAATGGCCGGCATCTGCTTGTAATAATCTGCAGAACTGCTGGTGAAGAACTGAAAGATATGATGATAAGAATACCTCCCTCCCTTTCCAAACTGAGAAAGTGGAGGTCTAGGTATTTCAAGGTATTTGGAAGGCAGCCAAAGAATAATACAAATGGGGTGATGCTCAAATCCTGCTGGGTCTGGTTTTAAAGTGGAACTATAGGTAGCAACTGTGGCCATGGTAGTTGTGTCTCCTGGTACATTTTGCCCAGGAGGCTTTTAGCTTCCCTGTTATGTCGTTCCACCCCACAGAAGAATATGGGTGCCATGATGTGTGACTGTTCTTGGTGATCTCAAGAGCCTGTAGGACATAGACACAAAACGGGTCCCCTGGTCCATGTCTGGGACGCCTGACGCCTCAAACCTGGACACTATGTCTTTTAGCAAGTTATGTGCTGTTTCAAGGGCAGTAGCAGTCGCCACCTTCCCTGAGACCACAGAACATCCCCTCCTCTTCATTGCCTCTCTGGGGCAACTTAGGCCTCGGAATCAGTTCGACACTACCAGCTATCAAGCAGTTCGACCTGCTGCTTTGTTGCCGTGCTATTGGCTGGAAATCTACTTCTGAAATTCTAAGGAGACAATGTATTGGGTGGGCTATGCTCACTTGCGGGAGGCCTAGCAATTTACATGGGGTTATAGCACAAGTCTAATTCAGTGAAGTATTTCATCAGGCCTCTGCCTGCTTCATGGTCATAAGCATTCCTTGACTTATGGCACCTCTGATACGAAGTGTTGGACAGAATAAAGAAATAGCATAAATCATCGATGGAAAGACTCTCATTTGAGAGGCAAAACCAAATGCCTTAGCATTTCTTGATTTTTTTTCACATTTGATTTCATTCAATTATCTACATCGATTACAGGAGTTGGCAAAGAATGCAATTTAGAAGTTGGCAAATGACAAGAGTTATGGGAACGGATCAATTCCTCATTTAATGTGTTCAGCTTTCAATAGTATGAAAGAGAGAGAGAAGAATCCATTAACATCATACACTAGACTTAGCTGGCAGGGCTAATAAAAATTAAATCTCCCAACTCAAATGAGGTTCAATTTAAACTATAGCTAATTCTTGAATTCATTCTGTTCTGAAACCAAAAGCTCTAACAGTTACCCCAAAAATAAAAATAAGGCCCCCATTGGCATAGAAAGTGATTTTTAAAGTTGGGAAACAGCACAATGGTGGTTGTTTGAGTAGTAACAGATCTCAGTTGGCCCCTGCCCTCCCCATATGTCTTTGGTTTATAATTTTCATGTTTTGACTTTGATGTAACTGTAGGCTGCCCAGAGTTACCATATAGGGCAGTGGTGGTAAACTTACGGCACGGGTGCCAGAGGCGGCACTCAAAGCCCTCTCTGTGGGCACACGCACCATCGCCCCAACCCAGATTTCTTTACTAGAAAGCCAGAGGGACGTGGAGCTCCCCTCACCTTCTCCATGTGCTCCTGGGGACATTTCTGACATCACCTGCCCCCTGCCCAGTGGCCCAATGGAAGAGCTTCCTCCTTCCCCTATCTGGGATAAGGCGGGAGGCTCAAATGTGGTGCGGAGTCTGTGGCGAAAGTGAGAGAGGAGAGTAACTAGGTTGAAGGGGAGCATAGCTCACAGTGGACCACAGAAACTGAGGTAGGCCAACGGAAGGCCCGCGGCGAACTCATGTAGGCTCCAGGGAGAGCGGGGTGGGGGCGCAGGGAGGTCATTGATGGGCACAGAGGGGTGTGTGTTGCCATGTTGGCACTTTGCAATAAATAAGTGGCTTTTGGGTTGCAGTTTGGGCACTCGATCTCTAAAAGGTTCGGCCTCACTGCTATAGGGCAACCATGAGAAAAAAACATTAAATTCAGAGGCTGTGGCAATTCCGTTTATGATAGCAAATCCCCCCCAAACGTAAACACTGACTTGCTTTTCACAGTTGTGCAGAGCATGATGAATATTGAGCTGCTCGGTGTGTTCTGTATACATTGGTCAGTGTATAGCAGGAGCAGAATAATTTTTCTTGGTCTGCTGGTAATTGCCCAAAGGTGCTAGTGCGATGGTGTCCTTCTTCAAAAACATGAAACAGTATTGCACCTTAGGCAATAGATGCTAACATACTGAAAGGGATTAATCTCAGACTTTTCAATAATCTCTCTACTCTCTCCAGGTCAAAAAACTCCCCTGCTGTCATTTGTATCACTTGTTCCCTAGACCGGTTGCAGGCTTCTCTCATTATCTTAACATCTTGTTTGCAGTAGCAAGCAAGGTCTTTTTTGAGCTTAAACAGTGTACCTTTATTAGCAGCATACCATTTCTCAAATTCTTCTCTCTCACCAAGCATCATGGTTTCAGGACTATAATACTTTCTTGATATAAAAGGGGAACCTCCTCCAACTGACAAAGAGTCAGGGACAAGGTGAGTCCAACAGGTGTGTTAGCACTTGCTCTCAGCGCCCTCAGGTTCATACCACCCCATCCTCACTGCAACAGAGGGGTCACATCCAGCACCTCTTTATCTCCCAATACACTCACAATACACAAGCAGCACCCTGCTCATTCACTCTCGCCCAGCAAGCAGGAAGCCACTCCTCCCCCACACCTTTTACCCAGGGTAGAGGGATCAGCACTCTCGCCTCACTTTCACCCAACTTTCTTCCTTCAGTCACAGAGTTCCCCAAACAGCCTTTGAAAGCCAGATTACAAAACAGGCCAAAGATTGCAAGAAGCAGTCAGAGGCACAGCCTAAAGGCATGCGCTGAGCATTGTTGCAGCTGTGCAGTCCTATGGTGTCTTCTGAAGTCCTGGGCACATAGAGACCAGTAACAGTTCAAACAATTCCAAGCTCCCACTAGCCAGCTGAACATCAGAAAATCTCAGCAGCAGGCCTGCCACACAGCCCTGGCATCCATATGAGTCAGTCCAGCTGCCGACAAAGGCCAGGGGAGCCTGTCTCTTCTGTCAGGTCCGCCTCCATCATAACATCCACGCCATCTTTCAGATCTGCAGCTGCCGGCTCTTGGGCTCTCAGGCCGGGGCTTATCTCCAACTGATCACCGCACACAGAAGGCAGTTCACTGAGGTCCAGGCGGACTCCAGGGAAGCCGCAGTCATAAATCATCCATCTCCTCTCCTCTTTTCTGACTTACCGTGAGTTTGTGTGACATCCCAGTCAGATCCCCAACTCAGTTAATTCCTTTTTCCTGCCTTTTCATGTTAGACATAAAAAAGGAAACAAAAAATGTCTTTTTGCAAAACAGACTTATTTTTAATTTACTTTTTTTATCGGTCGGTTATAAAATGCTACCGTAGTCTATTCAATGTAAATCAGCCTAAAAAAAGAAGATACAAGCCTCAAATTCCTTGCATTAAAACAGAAAAAAAGGTTAGCTTGTTTTGGTATTAATTTTACTTTCTGGTCTGTGTAAATAGGTCAACAGTTCTGGGTCACATAAGGGTCATGCTGGTTGCTGACCAACCAGAAATGCTTCTGGGTGTCGTATTAGGTGATAATTTGCTCTATCATTTTGATTCAACCAACGGGAAGCATTTCTGGGCTTGTTAGTATCATGCAATGTGTTACTTCTGTCAATCATTTTGTTTCGGCCAATGGGAAGCCTTTCTGGGGGCAGAGCAACACGTCATAGGCATCCTCTGTCAATCACTGCCCCCTACAGATATGGACCAATCAGAAATACCTCAGGTGAATAAGTAACATGTCACAATACTTTTTGGGGAAAGAGATTGTGGGACAGGGGGGCTGGAGGGGGATGACATCAAAGTCCTCCTCGGGAGGGAATGTGGAAGTGATGTCATGAAGGGGGTGGGGCTAACAGACCATTAAAAATGGTGCATACTCGTACTACTGAGGGGATGGCAATTCGTCTTCCTCATAATGGTAGCAGCAGACCTCACCTCTGCCTGCTCATTCGGCTGTTTGATTGGTGTCCCGAACATTGATGGTTCGCCCTACATGGACATCTCATCTGTCTCCCCACCATTGTCAGACTCAGATTCCAAACAGCCCACGACATGGCCCTTGATTGATTTTATTATTTATTTATAGAATTTATTTATTGATTGATAAAATTTATTTGCCACCCATCTTGTATCCAATGACTCTGGGCGGCTGACAACATAAAAACATTGAATAACGTTCTCCATTGTAAAAAAAAAACGCACAGCATTAAATAGATAAAATCATGGAGACAAGATGGCAAAGAAGGAAGCCAGACACAAGGGGTGGGGGAGGTGGCGTTAAATTTTGATCAATAGTCAACCCCCTCCAGCATGAACCTCCCCCATTGGGTCCGCAAGCCATCTGATAGAGCCATGATCATCATGTGACTGTGCCCAATTTTACAACCTTGTTAAGCAAACACAGTGGTCATTAAATGAATTGATTGATTATTATTTTTTTGCAGGAAACCAGAAGTAAATACTGATTTCTGGTGAAAAAATTGAGTAAATTGCTGTCACTTGACCATGAAGTGCAGCAAATGGCTATAAATGTGGCAACGTGGCCAAAGAGCCCAAAATATGATCACATGACTGTAGGGGGTGGGGTCATCAGAACTTTGAATCTGGGTCATAAGTAACCATGGGAAGACTCATCATAATCTTGAATTGTCGTTAAATGGCTGATCATAAGTCAAGGAATATCCATACTTTTACAAATATAACCTCAAACAACTTCAAATGTTATAAAGGCCTGTTGTAAATAATATTGTCAATCACATTTTTTACCCTCTACCTCTTTTCTTCTGAATATAACTTTTTTATATAAAAAAGCCAGTATTCCTCAAAGCAACCAGTATACTCCTTGACACCCTTCACATTTTTGGTTGTCTTATTTCAAGGTTCACAAAGAAAACACTGCAGTATATAGCCCGGTTTCTATTGGATGTAACAAAAAAGATCTTTTTTAGTTTGAGAGAAGAAATGCTAAGCTTTTAATGGCATGCATGGGAAAAAGAAATGAGAGCATATAGGAATTTGGTTTTAAACAAAACAGTTTCATAATAAGGGAAGGAAATTCATTTTTCATTGAGCCTTAGGGAATAAACTATATAATACAATAAAGTTACGAGTGTGACTTCTTAACAGAGTTCTTCTGTTTTGTTTTATCTTTTCTAGTGCACAAAAAGGAAATCTTTGTAGCAAGATTGTAACTCCTAAAGGAAACATCAAGGGGACATCCATCATACTGTTTTGAATTAATATTCATAGCTCTTCCTTTATGGGTCCTTTTGAAAGTCTATAACTTTTCACATGTGCAGTTAATAATCTCTGCCACAAAAAATGTTGCAGCATAGAACCTACCTATATCTCTTACGATGATCAGATTGAGAGGGAAAAAAGTACATTGTGGTACACTTTGAAAGTATGCGTGTTAATGATGTTCCCACAGCATTCTGAACTAAACAAAGGCGACTGTTGCATAATTCATTGGCTATGGATATGAACATGATCTAGCCAATATTTTTTAAAATATATTTCTGGTGTTTTAAAATGCTACTGAAGAGTCTTTTCATCTTTGGCCTATTGCATAGCATATAGCAATATTCAGGGGCATTCATTGGACCAGGGGATTTTGGCAAATTGACAAAACATGTCATGATGTTGCAATGCAAGTATCTTTTCTTACATACTTGTGTATAACACTGCAGTGCATGTATGCAAGGGCATTGCCCCCTCCCCGGTCAATGCAGATACTTGCATTATTACTAGTGAACTATGGTGTGTAAGGATTTGCTTACAGGCTCAGAAGTTAAAGAAGACATAAATTTATCTGGTACAGCCTTTGAGGTCTTCTGGATAAAAACCTAGTTTAGAAGTCTTAAAGGATTATGACATATTTCTAGGGTATCCTCTTTTTTATCTAAGCATTTTATTACAGTTTACAAGCACAAAGTTAAAAGACTAATACAAACTGAGGAAAATATTGAAAGTAAAGAGAAAAGTGCATAAAGATTAAAAAATAAAATATGAAAATAGATACATAGAAGATTACCTTCTTCCTAAGACAAGTATAAACAATTTCTGAACTGTATCGTAACACCTTCACTAATATTTCAGTGATAAAAATGATCACCTTCCTATATCTCATTCCTTATCAATAGTCAGATTATAAAAACTCATTATTGAGTCCCAATCAACAAAAGTCTATTAAAAGCTACTAGAAATAATAATAATACATATTTTTTTAACATTAAAGAACTCTGTTTTGTAATCCAATTTATCAATTTCTGTAAAAAATAAAGCAAAATTAATCTTTTCCCCACTGATCTTTAAAGTCTCATTATTTAGCTCTGGTCAAAAAGAAATTAAATTAATAACTACCAGAAACCACAATACCTATATTTTAACCCTGGTCAAATAACTTCATTTTACATTTCTCTCATTTACTTTTTAAAAGTTTGATCTCTAATTCTGCTAAATAAATCCCATGTGTTGGCTTCTTATCACTTCCTTTGTCTCCTTTCATGAACAACTTTTGCTATGCCCTGCGAGAGGCAGAACGGGAAAAACGCGAGTCAGCATTGGTTTCCTCAAGAGACTGTTCTTTAACCAATGGGAGTCAAGTGGACAGGCGCTCTGCGCAGCAATTGGCCGGCCGCCAGCCCGGGACGGTTTGAAAAGCGGATATAAGGTGGCATAGGAGAAAGCGTGCCTTTGTCTCAGTTTACATTCAGTTGAATAAACAGTTGTTGTTCAACCCCGTATGTCCATTTGTCTGCCTTCCCACAGCACATAACAACTTTGGTAGTTTAACATGTCCCCAAATCATTCTTCTGATTTAGTCTTTGAATGTTGTCTTTAGTTATTAAGACCTCAGCTGGTTTCAAATTTAAGTTCATGCTGATGTCCTTTCCTACGTTGTTCTTGTAGTCTGGTATTTTAAAATCCATTTTGAAATCCGCTTCATTTTTTCAATATTAATTTTTAGACTATAATTTTTAAAATCCATTTTGAAATCCACAATCAAATCAACCTTAGTGTTTATTTTATCTGGTAAAATCTAGTCTTCTAAATCCAATTGTTGGAAGAAAATGTCTGATTCTCTCTCTCCAGTTGGGAAGAGGAGGTTGGCGCAATGAAAAGGAAGCTTCTTTATTTCGGAAGCCAGGAACAGCAGTGACATCAGCGTTGGGTTCTGGGTCAGCTGGTTGTCCGGAATGGTGAGTTAGAATGATTTGTATACCTTTCTGAACCTTTGTGATTGTTTTATTCAACAAAGAAGTGATTGCAGCCCCACCCCCTAGCTTTGGCTCACCAGCTGCTTTGAGGCACAGCTTTTGAAACTACTTGTAGACTGTGGCTGTGTTGGAGGATTTTGAGGGATGATTCTAGGACTCTCCTTAACACAGGAGAGTCAGATAAATGAAAGGAAAGCATATTCCTTCTGTTGTTAAGTTGGAAAAATGATAGTTCAGAGAGAGAAGATTCTCTAGGCTTGTCAGGTGTTGGCTTTATGACTGTTTTGAGGGTGGTAGCAGGGAAAGGCTTCTACGTAGTGGGTGAGCGAATTCCTACATACTAAGGCATATTGGTAGCTGTTTGCCTGGGGAAGCGGGATATAATTTAATTGCAATTTTTCAAACGGGCATTGCGCCCATGGCCTTCTTCTTCTGTGTATGTCTTTCCTAGAAGAGGCATTGTTGGCCTGGCAGATCTGGCATGTCCTAGCTGTACGGGTGGCCTCACTATATGCTCTTGGAGCGTACCAGACTTGCCTGTTGAAATCTATCCCTGCCCAAGTCCTGCAATGGCCCTTTGAATGCAGCTGTTGACAAATTAGTCATAGCAGATAGCGAGGGGCTATTGGTCTGATGTCTAGGACCCACCAAAAACCACCCTCAAAACTAGCCTCAGATTTCTCCTCCCAAGTCTCTGCTTCCCCTTTTTCTAGAAGGTCTTGGTAAGAGGTCTTTGCACTGACTCCTACAGTTGGAAGAACAATTGATGAGGGCATGAGTTGGGTGGCAACCCACTTTGTAATGGTATCTGATTATTGGTTGCTCTTCGGGACTTGGGAGTCATCCTTTTGATGGGCTTTACAATGGATGAAGACCAGGGCTGAGGGCTGCTGGATGGCTTTCAGTAGCTCAGAAACCATTGTTTCCACAAAGCCGGCCATAGCTGACAATGATATGTTAGATGCCAGAACGAGGAGATGAATCAGAAGGGAGGAGGTGAGGTCATTACCTCACCAGGTGATTGGTCATCATCGGGGGGGGGGGGCATGGCAGGTGGCCTCTACCCTCCGAAGAGGTTTAAAATGAGCCAGGAATCAACAAGCCTCTAGTTTCAGCAACTGATTGATTCCTGGCTTCTGTTTTTGGCACCTTTGATTCCTGACCCTGACTTGACTTCTGTTGTGGCATTCTTGACCCTGGCTTGGCTTCCGCTTGCTGCATTCCTGCTTCAATCTCAGATGGACCTCTGTGTATTGCTGGCTTCTTGACCTCAGACTTGATTAATGACTATACACATTCTGCTGACCCTCATGACCCAGACTCTGGACATTGTGAGTTGTGTTCCAGTAACCCTTTCCTGGCATCTTGCTCCTGCTAGCCGCTGCCCAGAACAGAAACGACTGTGTTCCCTGAAACTTGCATCGCTTTATGTATATAGGACAATCCATCTGTAAAGAATTCTATGTCTGAATTCTGCATAAGCATGTGAGTTAGGTCTGACCGGGGCAGCTCTGCATCATGGAGCAGATGGAAATAATCATATAGATTATCATTCAAATGTTCTGTGGGCAGGAGGGTAGCAGGATTGAGCATGGTGCATCACTCAAAAGAGATGTGATCTGATGCAAATAGCTCAGCCTCGTATTGGGCCATCCACTGTTGAGTGAAAGCCTGGATCTGGGACGTGAGGAGGATGGCAAAGACATCATGTGGAAGCTTTAGAACTAGTGGGTGGCCTAAGACCTTGAGTGTTTAACTATTTCCACAGCTCTTATGCAAGGGACCGCTCCCCAGGACACCAAGTTTAGCTGAACAGAGTAATTAACCAGTAGTCGTAATGTGGGTCTGAACCTTTGCATTAGCACACCCAAGCCCAGCCCTTGGTTTTCATGAATAGAAAGGTAGAAGGGCTTATGGTAGTTTGGTAGACCCAGCACAGGTGCTAAAGTTAACGTCTGCTTTATTTTCTGGAATCTGGCATATCTTTGGCTGTTAGTTGTATTAGGGGCTTCGCTAGTTCCCCAAATGAGGGGATCCATGGGTGGCAAAATCCCATGACACCCAAAAGAACTCTGATGTGTGGCTTTGTGTATGGCAGTTTCATGCTTAGGATAATCTTGACTCGCCCAGGGGCTAGCTTATCAGTCCCAGGGACAATAATACAGCCCAAATAGGTCACTTCCTGCTGTAATTTTGTTGGTGAGGCTTTGTGATCCTTCTCAGCTAGGGAGAAGAGTAGGTGGTGGGTGTTGATTTAGTAGTTCTCCTTTGATTCTAAGGCTATCGACAGGTCAGCCACATAATGGACTAGTGAGAGCCACTGCTCTAAACTCAATGAGACAATATTGGCATCTTCTATCCCTAGAGATTGTTTACATCTGGTATCAAAATCTCATGACCTTGTTTGCATGTCCTGAGCTCAGCTAGATAGTATACTTCTTCATTATGCAAATTGACAGCACCAGGAATGTAGACAAAAGCAGGTGCCAACTTAAGTAATCTTGGAGTCCTCTGTGATGTACTGCAACTGTGTCAAGATGTCTCCCTTATTTTTATCTGTTAGCAAGACTGGGGCGGGGGTGGGGGACAAGCAATTTAGACAGCACCGCAACTCAGAGTGAACTCCAAACTTCTAGAATCTTCTTAATAGGAAGGAGAAATTGAAAGATGTCACTATACTCCTCAAAATTCAACTGTCTTCTGCAGTGTCACTACAACAAGGCTTATGCATTGCACACTGTTTTTGATTGAAAACGGTAGAAAATTGCTATGGTTTCTTAGTGGTATTGATTAACTACTATATATTTCAGTGAAATATCACCATGTAATATGGCTTAATTCTTCTCCTAAATTGAGTTTGGCATGGAAAAATAAGTTTACATCACCTCCCTTGACTTTCATTGCTGTTCCTGCATCTGAATTCATCGTGTAGATCTTTTCTTTGCACGAATCAACACCATCATGCTTTCAAAAATTGCCTGTCTTTGCAAGTAACATGCTACAGGTAGCATAAGTGGTAAAGTTCTGTGAACCCATAAAACAATGCATTGTTTTCACCAATACTTTGTCTCTGAATTTACCTTACTACTGCTTTTGAATACTTTGTCCTTATTTTGGATTTGTTTCAGTATATTCATGATGTAACTCCAACAGTTATCAAACTGATTGCTTGTGTATGATTTAAATTCATACATTCCTTCATTCATCTTGCAGCCTAACTCAGTCTCTCTGGATTATTTAAAGTAATCATAAATAGAAAACAACAATAGAATAAACTTGCCTAGGTAAGCAGATTTAAATGTCAGTTTTCATTCAGTTCACTTCTCAGTATCTCACCTCTTTCTTGCAGCCCCAATAGAATGGCTACCTATTGCTTTGATTATTTATCTATATATATAAATGCCAAATACCACTCACTCACTCATTCATTGACTGACCGACTCATCATGAGATCTCTAAAACTATACAAACTACAAACCTGAAATTTGGTAGATCTGTTCATCTTGGCATCTAGGCACTCACTAAGAAACTATTTTTTAAAATATTAATTTTACATGAGTTATTTAAGGTTTATTACCATATTTATATTCAGGATGAGTAGAGGGTTGTGATTGGACACTTGTTTCCTTTCTTCTGATTGGAGGACTTTGTAGAGGGTTGTGATTGGACATTTCTTTCCTTTCTCCTGACCAAAAGTAGCAGCAGCAGCAGCAGCAGGCCCCAGGTGAAGAGGAGGCTCACACACTGCATGTTCGCTCCGAACTGGCTCCAAACAGCTAAGGAATTTCCATCTCTCTGTCTCTCTATTCCTCCCTCCCTCCCCCTCTCTCATTCTCTCTCTCTCCCTCTCCCTCTCTCTCATTCTCTGTTTGTGTTTGGGTGTGTCTTTCTCTCTCTCTCTCTCTTTCTCTCTCTCTGTGTCTGTCTCTGTGTCTCTCTTTCTAGAATCCCGAATCCAAATACAACTGGAGAGGACCTTGGATGTTTTCTAGGCTTCCAGTGTCCAGCCCATTTGAAATGGCCACCTCCCAGCCTCCATTTTATCCTCCCCCCACTCTCTGTCTCTTTCACTCTCTTCCTCCCTCCCTCATCCTCTCTCCTAGTCCCTTCCCCTTCTCTCTCATTCTCTGTGCATGTCTGTGTGTGTCTTTCTTTCTCTCCCTCCCCCCCTCCCCCTCTTTCATTCTCCCTGTTTGTGTGTGTCTGTGTCTGTCTGTCTCTCTCTCTCCGTCTTAAGCAAGAAGAAATATCACTAAAATGTGTAATACTTACATAAGCTTTAATTATATTGTAATAATTAAACTAACTTTAATAATTTTGCTACAATTAAACAACTTTTAATTTTTTTGTTATGATTAAATAAGCATTTATGATTTTATTATAATTAAATAAGTTTTTTTTACTTTTGTTATATTAAATAGGTGCCTTTTATATTAATAAAATTAAAACTTCCAGTAGCTTCACAGATTACATGCCTTTATTTTCTTTCCAAAAATTCAATTTTCTTGGAAATCCCCATAGTGGAGCTTGGTACCAGAAGCTAGTACTGTATATTCATAAAGCCAAACAGCATCATGCTTTACAATGGATTATACAGTAAGCAATAAACTAATCACCAGTGATATCTCAATCTCTTTGAAACATTTTCAGATGTAGCTAACATTACAAATGCTCTAATGTAAATCCTACCATTCTCTCCATGGAGTACCTGTTTCTTTTGTTTTCCAATAAACAATGTCTGCAGTCAAGTTTTTCTTAACATTATACCATCCAGGTGTTTCAATTAACACTAAAAAGTGAGAAAACCTAATTGGTGTTGGCATTTCCAAAGCAACAGTGAATAACGAGCCAAGATATGTTACTGCCCCAGTTATCTTATTGCACATTAAGTTAACAAATGGAGCATCTACAATTCTGTTAATAGTTCTACTGTAAAGGTGGTCACTTAAATTCTTAGTGTTTCTTGCTGCTGTTTTAGCACTTGCAGTGAAGCACAATTGAGATCTATTTTTTTCAGCAAGTCCTTTAATAGCAACATTTGCTATAAATGATAACTTATATAAACCATAACAAAATAAATAACCAGATTCAGAGAATGATTTAAAAAGTAGATGTATTTGGAATCCTCTTTCTGAATTTGTACTTTACATTATTCAGTTAAAGTCTTAGATTTTATTTTCTCAGCATGGTTGTATACTACAGTAGTTTTTGGCTGTTAATTAGAAAATTAGGATTATAGAATGTAAAGTCACCTGCATGTCAAACCTGACTCTGGGAGTCTTCATGAATTCATCTACATTCCAACAAGAGCTGATTCTACTTAGTTTGTTTAGATTACTGTGAGTTCCATAATAATGTGGTGTTCTGTCCTAGGAATTGACTTGTTCCTACCTCTGTCGCACCTGGCTTTTAAAAACAAAAATAATAGGACTGAGGGAAGCAGCAAGTGTGGACAGTGTAATTTTAAAAGTTGCATGCATAGTTACTAGCAGTAGAAAACATGCTCTAACTGCCCAAACTTTATCAATTCACCATTTGCTCGTCCTAAGGTGACCTGTAAAAACAGTTCCCTTAAGAACTAGATCAGTGGTGGCGAACCTATGAGATGGGTGCCAGAAGTGGCACTCAGAGCCTTCTCTGTGGGCACGCACACAGTCGCCCCAGAACAGAGTTCTTTACTAGGAAGCCAGAGGGATGAGGGGCTCCTCTCCCTCTCTCCATAAGTGCCTGGGGACATTTCTGACATAACCTGCACCTCTGCCCAGCAACCCAATGGGAGTGCTTCCTTGCTCCTGTCTGAGGTAAGGCGGGCAGCTCAAAAGCTGTCAATTCTGAGGTGAAGGTGAGAGAGGAGAGGAGCTAAGTTGGAGGGGAGCATAGCTCACAGTGGGCTGCAGAAGATGCGGTAGGCTGCTGGAAGGTCCGTGGTGGGCTGTGTTTAGGCTGCAGAAGCTGGGGAAGGCCACTGGGCATGGGGATGTGGGGGGGCACTGACAGCTATGGGC
>JANHFO010007602.1:20609-36871 GCA_032468095.1 Pareas carinatus
ATTTGCGACGGGTAGACACCTTTTCTTCCAGTAGTCCTGCAGCTGCTGGCCCTGGTTGCTCAACCAACAGTCCTGAGTTGTTGTTGTTGTTGTTGTTGTTGTTGTTGTTGTTGTTGTTATTATCATCATCATCATCATCATCATCATCATTATTATCATTATCATTATTATTACAAAATATGCATATTCAAATATGCTTAGGGGAGTTTACATATGAAAAAGTACAATGACATTCAAACATACATGCTATATTAACAGTGAAGCTTCTTGAGGCAGTGGAATTTGTGAATCCAGTTTAATCGGAAATCATGATGCAAGCAAAATCCCTCTCTGCTCTCAGTAGTCAGTTCACTTTATTTGAAATAGTATATGCTAGTTATAAAGTTTCACTGTGGAAAAATAACAAATGCAGAGCGTAACACTGAGGAAAGGGAGCTTGTCTATTACAAAGATCCCTGGGTGCTTACTTTTCCGAAAAGAGGGTCCCAGAATAATGGGAAAGCAAAGATTTTTTGATAAAAGTTGAAGGTTGCAAAATGGGAGATCCTGCTTTTGTAGAATTTTGTCCTTCTACCTGCGGTTATTTCTATTATTAGGCAAAACTGGTCTAATAATAGGGGAAAGGAGATGGAATACTGGCGTATCTCTAACTGAAAATGTACGATTGGGTTTATCTAGTTTGTGAGAAGGCCCCTATTCTTCGGTTTAGATGGGATTGCAGGAGGCCTTGCCTGAGGGCGGAAAGATCATTATGGAGCTGGGGTTTAAGCCTGGTTATGCCAAAACTGTTGGATTGCCGGACAGACAGGCTGGAGGCAAGGGTTTGGTCAAACAGGTCTTTATTCAATACACAACTGTCAACTGTCAAACCGCGGCAAGCCCGGGATTCCCCGGGCTGCTGCTTTTATACTAGGCGCGCTTAGGCGTGCCTCAGCCAATCAGCGATTAGCTGTCAACTATTTACACTTCCAGCTCGGGCTTGCAAAGCCCGCCAAACGGCTGCAATCAATATACAACAAAAACAACCTGGAGAAAACGGTACAGCCTCCATTTTGTTTCGAAGATGCATTTTTTGCACGACAGATTGGTTTGTTTTATGTTTACGGCAAGTGTTAACATTGCTTCCTCAGAAATTCCTGATGTTTTAAATCTAAATAGCAAGTTTTTTTAAAAAAAAAGTGTATTCACAGATTTTTTTAAAAAATCATATTCTGATTTACATGTGATGCCCTGGAGAACTAGTAATAATTTTGTATACAGATTTGGGCCTGCTGAGTGTGAACATAAATTGTTTGCCAGACATATTGTCCAATTTTTATGCAGACTGAAATAATAGATTTCAATATGTACATAGCACCCAGCTTGCTATGATCCTATCGTTACAGTATGTTGCCTTTTTTTCCTCCTTGATTTGTTCAACTTTTTAGAACAAAAATAGCCCAATCCATGTTTTTCTGGCTGAAAGAAAACATTTAAAAATTGATATAAATTTGATAGTATGCTTCTGTTTTTTTCATGCGCAGATAGTCCACTCTACAAACCAAATAAAATGCTAGTTAAAAGACAAGTGATATTTTTGGAACTGTTTTACGGTTTTTCTTTTCATAACATCAACATTAAACTATTTGATACAAATTATGCAAATTCTCTCCAAAATTATTCTCCCATCTTAATGCATAGAAAAAAAACGAGAAATTCATCAATGTATAGCTTTATTACCTCTTCTGAGAATAAGAAAATTATAAGCTATTCTATTTATCCATTGACATATTTAGGATAGTTTATTTATTTTATTTTTATTTTCAAAATTTTTAAATTAACTGCATGATATGGTTATCATAGGTTTCCGAAAATATTCCATAAAGAGGAAAAATATAAGTATTATGAGAAACACTGAGAAATATTATGTAATTAAATCTGTTGAAATAATGCTGTTAGGAATGTAAATTGAATAATTATATTTGATTAGTTTTACATATTTGAAATCACAGTAAATATACAAATAGTACAATTTGATATTAAGCAATAAAATTGCATCAATTAATGCTGGAATTCTGATTCCAAAATTTATTTTAAAGTGCTTGCAGAAATATCAGCATGTATAACATAATTAAATCTGTTTTATTACTGAAAATATATTAAAATATACAATTCATGGAGTTAATAAAACTATAATATAAAAGTCTGCATCTATAGCAATAAAAAGGGGGATAATATTTACTTCAGCAGCATGAAAATTGTTATAATTGCACTGTTTTACATTGGATCATTATCTGTTATGCAATCTAAATTGATTAATGAATATAAATATAAAACTTCTGTTGTTTTCTGATCTGACTGTATAGTATGATAATTTAATAAAAGTATACATAAAAGCCACGCTAATGCTTTTCTAATCTAGGCATATTTGCATGCTTAATTAGATATTGAAATTATGATTCCCCAGAGAAAATCAATATTACAGTCTGGATATATTCAGATATAAGTTTTCATTGCTCATTTAAGCAATTTATCTGTGGATCAAAACATTAAGTGCTACAAATCACGCCAGTGAGTTTCATTTTATTAATTTTTTTGTAATATTATGGGCAGGAAGAATAAAATCATGCATTCTTCAGATTAACTTTAATAAGTAATTTATAGTTTTATCAGATAAGTTTTTAAAAAGAGAACTATAGAATTAGAAATATAATTGGCTATTACTTCCTCACGGGAAGTTCAGAATTTCAGGTTAAGGTTTTCTGGATAAAGGTCTGTTCTTCCTCCTTTTGAACACATCCAGTGGAGAGAACTCATTATCACTCTGGTCCCACAGTCAAACTTCTCAATTTTTCTAACGTACAGTTGTGGTGTTGTAAATCTATTAGGACGTTTCCTGTGCGGGACAGAGAGGCCTGGCAGGAAAGAGGTCCATGGGGTCGCAAACAGTCGGACACGACTTAGCGACTGAACAACAAGCAAAAATTGGACACAGGAGGGAAAGAGGCAACAATGGGAGACAGTTAAGAGAGCGGAAAGTTGAACTTAGGAATTTTGGCGGGCAACAGCCTCTGCCCATGCATTGCAGCAATACACATGATTTCTAATAAAATTATAACTTTCTCAATAAATTGAACCAAGGATCATTTCTATTTAGAGGTTTGCTTTCATTCCTGTCTATCTTGTGATTTGATTGTCTATTTCTGCATTAGTCTTTTTTTGTGTTTAAAGCTTCACTATATTTTTGTGTAACCATGATGGTTTCGGCTACTTTCCATTCTCTTTTCCTAATTGGAATTATTTGCAATTGTGCTTTGAGCTTCCTTGTCCATTAAACTCTCTTACTATGGTATCCTACTGATTGCTCTAAATTTATTCAAATCCTGTTTTGCGAAATCTGAAAATATATGTGCTTGACTACATTTATTTTTTGCTTTGTCTTAAAAGCAAGAACTCTTGCACTAAATGGATATTTCTTATGCTCCTGCTGTTAGACACTTCAATTGCATTGACTGATTTTCTGAACCTCGTAATCTAGTAACTGCAAGACGCAGTGAGATGTTGATAGAATATTAGGAATTTCCTCCATAATCCCTCTTTCCCTCTTATTAAGCCTGCTCTTTGTTTAAGGGATAAAAGGAGATCTCCCTTTCTATTGATTATTTTAAGCTAAAATCAGAAAAGGGAAAGTAAAACAAGTCAAGGATTTTCTGGGGGAAAAAACACGGTAGAATTTGTCACTAAAAGGATCACAGAGTAATTAAAATATTTATAAATTACTATGAGAAGAATCACACCGATAGCAATGCTATTTGTTTCTTATTTTAACCCAGCATTGAGAATTCATTCATTTAGAATTCTGACAGAAATGGATATTTTAAAGATACAGTGCAACTCTTCTCCATTTTCCATTGCTCTAGACCAATGATATTGAACCGATGGCACGCATGAAACACAGTGGGCACGCAGAGCCTTCTCTGTTGGCACATGAGCCGAGTCGCCCCAGCATTGCTCCAGAGCTGAGCATGCTCAAAAAGAGAATAGCGGCACTGGGCAATGATGGCACAGGACACAATGATGCGCATCCTCAGAAAAAGAGTAGCATCACCAGGTGATGACATCATGAGCTGAGACTCATTAGTTGCAACTCGTCCTGGCACTCAGTCGCTAAAAGATTAGCCATCATCTCTCTAGATTTTACAGGAAAAATTACTCTTTAACTGGGTTAATCACCAGCAATTTTACAGAAAAAAGACTGGTCAATTTGGCATTTTTCAGCTGTCTGGAATACCAGCGTTTAGTGTATTAGTTATTCATTATAGCATTGGAAAAATATACATTGGTCAGTTTGTGAGTAACAAATACATGTTAGATAATCATAACTAAAATGACTGGGGATTACAGTATTTACCTTTGTATCACATGAAAATGTAATATGATGTCTGTAGTGCTGCTTAAGGATATAGTCCCAAATTAATGTTGGATGCTAAAGGAGATTACATATGGAAAATGTCTCTTCCTATATGTTTTTGCAGCCCATCTAGATACTTGATTTTGTGGTAGTAAGTTTGCTGAGTGATTAAACAGAGATTAAGGAAAGGAAAATTATTTTTCCCCTCTAAGTAGGTACTCAGTGAACTTCAGCTGCTAAGAAATGATTATAAGCAAATAATATATTAGTGGGTGCCTTAATAAGAGAAGTGAAGATGAAAGAACACCATCTGCAGTTTTCATGTTATACTTGTATCCCTGTATGAAACCAGAATACTATATGTCTTCCATGCATAAGCAAATGCAAACCTGGTTTTGTGGATGGTAAGAAGAAGAAAATAAGAACTAAAACAGTTAAGGGAGGGAAAGATATATTAGCCTCCCAAATGCGTGTCCTCCCTGAGGACCGGACATGGACTAACGGATATAACTTTCAAAAAAGACAGATTTTGATTAAATTCTGGGAAAATTTTCCTAAAAGTGAGAACAACTTTAGCCGTCGAATTAATTATTTAATTAGGCAGGATGTCCTCTTCCCTAGATGGTTCGAAAAAGAAGGTGGAGAGATTTTTGAATTACTTACCAGCAGATATTTGTAGTTCCAATTCTGAACTTGTGACTTCAGACTTGCAGTGGATTGGGGCAGGGTGCTGCCGCAAGCAGATACTTAATCTAAGCCTGCCAGGGGACTTCCTTGGGAGGAATGACATCTTTGCAAAATCAGAGTTGGCAACTCAGGCGAAGAATGAGCAGCAGTTCAGAACCTCTCTGGACAAAGAGAGGAAGGAAGATGGGTCACATATCTACTCCGTGGCTGTTTCTTGTGAGGAAGCTACAGCACAGCAGTCTCCAATGGGTTTGTGGACTGGGAGAGGATGGGAATAACCATATTCCTTATAACTATAGCCAGTGCGTTTTAAAGGACATTAAGTTTGTTAATGTCACTTGCTAATCACCTACAAAATTTGCTCATTAACTACTTCTAAGCTACTTGAAACTTTGGAAACAATAACTTTGAATATGATGAGTGAATTTGCCGTCAGTCCTGCACAATGCAGATGCGCTCCTTTAATTCTGGGGAAATACAAACAAGATTGACTAGAGGGAAAACATACTTCTGGATCCCATTCCAGGCTCAAAATGCTTCATGCCCATCAGGATGCAGTGTCATAGGATATCTTAAGTTGCCAGCTGAGCCTAGATATGGCTTCATCCATTGCACTGGCTACCAGTTAAACTATTAAGATCAAGCTTATGAATTATAGCAATTTTAACATTTGAAATTGTTTATGACTCACATTTGTGAATGTGCAGCTCGAAATTATAAAATTCCTTAGTGCTTGGGCAAGCCACTGGGTAGAATCACAGCCTAAATCAGACTATAGAAATTTTTTTACTTCCCTTTAGCAGAATCTATGGAGATGCAAAGGAAGACAATCAAGCCCCATTTAGTCAGAGACAAACAAGATAACAAAAGCCCTTCCTGGCCATGGGGGAATCCGACAATACGAGCCTGACGCATAATTCCCCATACACGACCCGCACGTTCGCCACGAATCCTTCACATTGCATTTCTTTTGTCACTTGTTCCGGCTTAACTCAATAAAAGAGCAGGTTGCGAGACAGTAGGGATCGAGTCTTGACGTGCCCAAGGTCGATCCAGATGTCGTGCGCCTGATGACTCCGAGCAAGCTTCGCGTCTGTCTTTATTCGTTCGTCCTTGCGAGGACCCCGCTAAAACACCCCGCTAGGGCTTCCATGAGTCCAGAGATAGTTCCCGACCACGTCGCAGCCCACCATCGCGACACCCTTCCATTTGCATTCACCTTTCCTCCCCTCCTCTTTCAGGTGTCAGCTTTCCTTAAAGATCCCTTAAATCAGGTAGCATAGTCTTTTGGTGTAGGACTTTAAACTCATTCAGATGGAATGTTGATTTTCAGCTTTTTTGTGGCTTGATTCCAAGCCGCTTTTTTTCTTTGCTTCTGGCTCATCTGCGGCTAAATGCTGCGAGCCCGCAGCACAGCTAGGCAGACCTTTTGAGGATTTTTTCCCAGTCTCGGGGTGGTTACCACCTTCCCTGGGACTGCGGAAAATCTTTCTTTCATTGCCTCTCTGGGGCGACTTAGGTCCGGTTCCAGGCATGGAACCAGGACTGTCTACCTGCTGTCCAGCAGTTTGACTTGGTTCGGCTGGGGAGCCTCCTGAGTGTGCTGCCTCACCGCCACACTGTCCACTGGAAGTCAAACAGCTTGTAATGTTCAATGCATACCAGGATCTCTGAATGCCCACATCATCAATTATCAATTATTGTAGATGCAAAGTGAATTTGTCCCAGTGTCCACAAATCAGAGCTGGGAGATCTGGCAATAGTTTTAGATCAGCTCTCTTTGACCTTCAGATAGAGGATCAGATTATTTAGTGCTTCAAGTATTACTACACTGGAACTGATTCAAATAATCTGCCTTCGCATGACAGCAGTCATACAGACATTTCCTACCCTCAACAGATTAATCTTTATTAGCTGCTATCAAGAGACAGAACTACTGAGATGACAGGAAATAAAACATCCTGCTAACACTTTGAAAAGAGGTGAATGGTGTTATGTCATGATTAAAAGCAGTCTTTAAAAGGAGAATAATAACTGTAAACACAAAGCATTCTCTTTATGAACAGTGGTTCTTAAAATATCTAAATTTACACAGCCTAAATAGATTAAAAAAGCAATTGCTTTTCATTTGCATCAACTCATTATGCTATACAAATAGTCATTGACTCACAACCATAACTCAAGTTCTTGTAACCTCTGCATGGGGCTACCCTTGAAGACCATCAAGAAACCTCACCTGATGCAGAAGGCAGCCGCACCTGTCGTAAATGGAACCAGATACACAGCATACATAACACCACTTGTGTGAGCTGCATTGGTCACCAGTGTGTTTCTGGGTGCAATTCAAAGTTGCCTTTAAAGCCCTACATGGCTTAGGACCAGGGTACCTGAGATATCACCTTTCCCCAAGAATCTCTACCTGTCCAATAGATCAAACATATCCTGTAAGCCAAAGAGTGTCAGCTGGTGGATACCAGAAGACAACCTTTTTCTCAGCAGCTCTTGTTTTATGGAACATCCTCCCTATTGGATCAATGTCAATCAGGGTTCATAAAGACGAGGCAGGGTCAGATACAATGTAATGTCTTTATTAGTTACAGTTAGCAATGAAACTGAGCGTTGCCCATATGGGTTCCACTCTTTAAACTCTTTTGAACTTGGCACTCTGCCAATCAGTGCTCTGGGATTTCCTGCACCCGAGAAATCCCTCCCAGTTGCCAGCTTGGATACAGCATTCCCTTTGAAGATTAGAATGGCCACCACCCTGTTAGCTTTTCAGAAAGCCCTAAAAACAGGTCAGTGTTTAAATCCCTGGGGTCCTGAGTGTGTCAAGGACCCCATTTCCTGGATGTATTGATAACTGATCAAGCATTCTTGTCCTATGTATATTTAATCTGGGTGTTTACAATGTGTTTAGTGTTTTTGGTGTTTTAAAATGTTTTAAAATATTTTTTAATTGTAATACATTTTGAATTGCAAGCAGCCCAGAGTCGTTGTTTGTTATGGGTGACTATAGAAATTGAATAAATAAATAAATAAAATAATAGATCCTGCACAATATGGTTATAATTTGTGATGTTTTCAATCAGGACACCATGTGACCATCTCAATATTATATTTTTTTCCAGTGGTTGTTAAGCAAAGAGAACAGACATAAAACAGTTGCCATGGTTGTTAAACAGAGGTGCAGTCATTAAAAATTCTATGGTTGTTAAGTGAGTCCATTGTTCATTATATGGACTGCTTTGGTGAAAACCGGAAGTAAATGTCAGGGTTTTTTCCACCAAAATGTTGTAAATCATGCTCATGTGAACCAAGGAATCATCAGGCTGTAAATAAGGGCTGCTTGCTGGGCACCTGAGTCATGTCACTCAGAGTAGGGTGACAGTTTGAACTTTGGAATTGGATAATAAATGCCTTTTCGGGGTTCAATCATATGTCTGAACAATCATTAAGTAATCAGTCATAAGTCAAGGACTACAGTAGAGCTATGTTCTCTGATTGCTGAATTGATGAAATAAGGGATTCTGAAATTCTGAATGGTACCGAGAAGTAATAATCTCATATTGTTTTCTAACCTAATAATAATGTTGGAACTCTGATACAGTTATAGTTGTTACTTCAGTGCAGAAGAGAGGATCAACATTTCCATCGTTCTCCATTGTGATAGCAGGAAAGAAAATTGATTGGAAGGAAAATTCACAGACGAAAGAAAATTGATTGGAAGGAAAATTCACAGACGTCATGACTAGATGCCAGCTCTGAAGATGCTCATCTTTCCAGGTGAAAAAATGTTTTATCAAAGCGAATGAGGAGAAAAAAGAAGGATGGAATTGTGTTTTGTAGCAGCAGCATCACTTTTATTTTATCTGCTTTGGGTGGTATTTCCAGTTTTCCTTCTGTTTTACAATAGTACCAACCACCTGTACCAAAGCACTTAATGTAAAAGCAGATGCCTTCTGCTTCGGCTTGAGACCACATAATTTAATTCTAAATTATCTACTAGTTCTTGGAAGGAAATCACTCTAATAAAAAAAAAGATTATCGTATCCAGAATTTCTTGGCAGAATTTTGAACACATGATATAAGTAACAGAACTCTGAAATGGAGTAGAAGAATCAGAATTTACTTTGCCATGTGTGTCAGGACACACAAGGAATTTGTCTTCAGTGATCATGCTCAATACCTACATACATACACAACAAAGATACAATCAAGATACATTCATAGACAGTTTGAATACAAAAGCATAATCAAGATCATATATATATATATATATGCATAATCATGATCTTTGTATGTATAGACATATATAGGCATAATCAATTGTGTGTATAAGCATAAGACACATTCATAGTCATAAAGTACGTAACATTCATCATGTCATGTTATAAAGTCCGGATATCATGTCACAAAAAACATTTCATCCTGTCACAAAGGACACCCTCTGCACTAACCCTGTCCTGAAAGTCAGCTGTTTACTAGGTTGATGACATGTCTCTTTGAAGCAGAGACAACTTTCTTGCATCCAATCATTGTTGGCACTCCATTGGGTGTTATGTGTGCCATAAAGAATAAGGAACAGAGTTGACAGATGAGATCTATTACCAAAGCAACGTGTGGAAAAACATAATTTTTAAGTCCAAAGCAAGCAAAAAAGTTATTGATTCGTGGTTTCGTCTGTCTGATGGAGCTGACACATATTAGCTTTGGGAGCTTTAACTCCATGACTTCAGTATAATTGAGCAATGCTTCCAGAAAATCAACTCCTGTGGTGGTATGTTTAATAGGTATCAGTTGTACAAACTCCTCAAGAGTGTCAAAAGTTGAATTTACTTCATATACAAATTCTGCAAGCTGAGTGATATCTTTATCTCGACTCTCACTGAGCACTGTTGAGAAGAAGAAGACATTTTTTTGCTATTTTTTAAAACAATTTTTCAGGTCTACCGACTTCTCTTTGTTGTATAACTGTTTCTTGAAAACAAACTGATGTTTGAAAATAGACTTTTTTCACTTATGTCTATAACTGGCATCAAACACTCACAAAATCTCCATTAATGAAAGGCTTCAATTTTTCTGCTATTAGTTTTGATACCACCTAGTTGGCTTGTGAGTTTCTTTCCGATTCCACCTGTTGTGCTGGATTGCCAACTTTTGTTTTTCTAGGCTCAGTTTAAGTTTAAGAAATTCATCTTCTTTTCTTTGCCCATTAAATTGACTAAATGTTGGCTGTTTTGTCTCATAGTGCTGATTGATGTTGAACTACTTATTCACAGCAACATTAATTCAAATTAAGTTGTAAAGCACAGAGTGACAGATGAAATAAAAGAGAAGCCCAAAATGCAGAGGACAAGGCAGCTGAAAGGGAAGGCTTTCTGTCACAAGGCAAACTTAACAGAATAAGAGTGGAGAGATCCTTGGAGGGCTTCTAGTCCAACCCCCTTGGCTCAAGCAGGAGACCCTAAATATCATTTCAGACAAATGATTGTTCAATCCCTTCTTAAAAGCCTCCAGTGTTGGAGTATTCACAATTTCTCACAAGTTATTCCACTGGTTAACTGTTCTAACTGTCAGGAAATTTCTCCTCACATCTATGTAGGTTCTCTCCTTGATTTGTTTCCACCCATTGCTTTTTGTTGTGCCTTCGGGTGCTTTTGAGGTCTTCATCTTCAAATTTAATTAAATAAATCTATGCCAGTGATGCAATGTCACTGTAGCACATCAGAAAATGAGAAATGTGAAGATCCAAGCCAATCATTTAAAAATGTATGAAAACCAACACTGTTCCAGAAACCTTCCACAATCAAAAATCTAAATGTTTTGTTTTTATTTCTATATATAAATCTCAATGCTACCTACAGCAGCACCAACACACACACATATGTATCCTTTTTTTAATTCTAGAGATGCAACCCACAGGCTTTTGACTTTCAGTAATTCTTGGGATAATACTTTCCCCCCCTTAAGTAGCTCATTTTCACCAGGCATTTTTTTAAACACCTTAGAAAGATTAATACGATTTTTGAATCCTAACGTATCTCAGTTTGATTGTCTAATCTCTTTCAAATGATATTTGGGGTAGGGTGGAATAAGATGGAGGGTATTTCTTGATGAAATAGCAAATCATTTACTGTTGAATAAAATTGAAAAGTGAAAATAGATTAACGATGATTGTAACATCTTTCAGGCCTTATCCATTTTAGCCCATACAGTTGGATCACTTGAGCTCTTTTTAATTGCAGTTATTTTACAAAAGATACATTTCATTGATAAATATGTGTTTTCCTTTTTGCCATTCCAGATAGAAAAAAAAGTTATTTTTATCTTAATAATTTTTTATATTTGCTATTAAGAGGAAAATAAAATTTAAAAAGGAAAACAAAAATGAAGCAAAATACAATACGATGTGTATATAAAATACTAAAAAACTGTAAAGCTTTGATTTTTGAAGATACTGAATTTTCATCTTACAGAGTCATCTTACAGAGTCATTATTCTTTAAAAGTCCTGTTAAAAAAACGAAAGCATACGCATTTCTTCCAAACAGGATTTTACAGGATTTTCAATCTGTGGTTGTAGGATTTTTTTTCTCCAGTTAAACTTCATCACTTTCTTTGCTCCATCACAATATAATCAGAGTTCCTCATACTTCAACAAATTCCATTTTTAGGATATAATTTAATCTTACATTTAAATCTTTAAGCCTTCTTTTCCTAGAACTACATTGATAAATATACAGATATTAAGATGCATCAGTCATCTCTTAGAGGGTGACGAGACTGCCCATGTTTCCTTGTCATTATCCAACATTCTGCTCTGTTTAGTGTTACTGGTATAGCAACTGATTGATAGCTCTTCCATTTCAGATATAGAGGGATCTAATTACTGCATAGAACAGCACAGTAAGTTCGTACCATTTCATTCAGTTAGGATGGACTCCTATTTATTTATTAATTGGATTTATTTGGGCAATTAATAGTGCATTGTTATAGGAAAGGATGTTCTAGGGTCTTTTTTCTTCCTTCTTAGCTTTGTCAACCACATAGCAAGAAAAAGACCCAAGAAGAAAAGCAGAAATTCTACAACATACAATGTAAGGACTGTATCAACTTTGTAGGTCAGATGGGCATACGATTAGCAGAGCACATTCATGCACACTAACTAGCACTCAAGAAGACACAATGAAAACCCCTTCATCTCATAATGCAGGGACATATTTGACTACAGTTTCAACTGGGAAATGGTAAGCACTCTAGATTAGCCAAACTCAAAAACACCAGGGAATTGACAGTGATTTGGCATTCAGACAAATCAACCATCAATAGACCTGGAAATAAACTATATTTACACACCATTAAAAGAGACAATTAACAAGCTAAGAAGTAAAAAAAAGAGACCAAAACACAACAGCCAGCATCTAGATAAGCAGTCATTAATATCAGACTAACAAGCAGAAAATAATACTCTACCTGAGAAACTATCCAGGAGAAAACCATACCCCCACCAAAACTGGCATGACAAACTATTGTATATAAACAGGGAGCAAAACCCACACTTAATTCACACTGATGATAATTGGGTAATGAAATGACTGCAAACAACCAGCGGAATAGGAACTCCATTTCTTCAAAAGGTATGTTAGGTGTTAAACTGGAAATGGATTAGCAGGAGAGAACTGTTCATTGCAGGTTGTCTCAGAATATTGCTTTCACTGGGAAATTTTACCAGCTGGCCACCCTTGTCTTTGATCTTGACGATGTGCCTTAATTTTTTTGTGAAGCTTTGGTATGTTTTAGTGCAGGGTTTCCCAAACTTGACAAATGTAAGGTGAGTGAACTTCAACTCCCAGAATTCCCAAGCCAGGTGGGGAAATCTGGGACTTGAAGTCCACCCACCTTAAAGTTGTCAAAGTTGAAAAACCCTGTTTTAGTGAGACAGTAGATCTTGTTTGTATTTTCAGGTAAGTCTAATTGGTTGTACAAATCTTGGCAGTATTCAGACTTTGTATCGGTCAATTCTTACTTTTCAGCAGATTTCATTCTTGCCAGTGGTTATCTGCTAGATTTTGGAGACACCGGCCTGCTGCACATTGCGTTCCACACCAGGTCTGTTTATCAAGTGTTAGTCAACTTGCCTGTTTCCTAAGGTGGTTAAAGCCAGTTTATATTTTATGTGAACAAACTTTCAGGAAAATGTGACATCCTTTGTAATATAAATTTACCTGTCCCAGTGACAAGATTACAGAGAGTCTTGGAGCCGTATAATCTCCTTATGCTGCCTGGGAAAATATAGCTATTACTCTTATTCGACACATGTCAAAATATTTGTATAGTCCTTATCAAGCCATTTAATGCATCTTGCTTGATAAGCTGCCTCTGGCCCCCGGCAGGGAGGTGAAAAGTAAGCACCATGCAATTATCTATGGCTTAAAGTCTAAGCCTATGTGTGTGCTTCCATAAAATAAATTAGTTATTTTCTGCAACAGAAAAAAATAATGTACACAAGCACTAAATATAGTTAATGGACTTATTTTACATTGTAATTCCTTATTGTTCTTGGTTTAATATAGTTACAAATGTATTAAAAATTGTCCTTCCTCTCTTCTTAGACTTCCAGGAGCTATGATTGGTTTTTCGTTCAGAACTATTTAGGAAACAATTTAAAGAGAGAATTTTTATTGCCCTTTTTTGACCCAAATGCCGAGTAAGAATGTCTTATAATTTTTGCAAACCATAAGGCAAAGTGATAGTCACTAATACATTTTTCTGGAGGATTTGATTGAGGGCTATGATCTCAAAACTACTGACCTTTCGTCTCTCGATTGGCATATTCTCTGATCTCTGGGTCTTTCGACGCGCCCTTGAGACTCATCTCTTTATCCAGGCTGGGCTATCCTGATTTCCTATGTGTCCCCTAGGAGTGGGTGTTTTAAATGCAATAGGAGTTTTATTGGAGCTAGGTAAAGCAGTAGATGCAATTTATATAGACTTCAGCAAAGCCTTTGACTCAGTGGTACATGACAAACTACTATTAAAACTACGAGCTTACAGCATTTCTGGATTACTACATAAATGGATTGAAGCATTCCTGACAAATAGACAACAAGTAGTTAAAATAAGGAGTGCCATATCAAACCCTGCACCAGTTAACAGCGGTGTCCCCCAAGGCAGCGTTCTAGGATCCATCCTATTTTTAATCTACTTAAACAATCTTTGAGATCACATCAAAAGCAACGGCATCCTTTTTGCTGATGATGTAAAACTATTTAATACCACTGACAACACTGTTGCCTTACAATGTGACCTTGACTATGTGTTTGAATGGTCAAACAACTGGCAACTTCAAATCTCTACCAACAAATGCTCTGTCTTACACATTGGTAAAAAGAATCAAAACACTAAATACAAATTGGGTGGATACAACCTCGAAGGCAACCTTCACTCCATCAAAGATCTAGAAGTACTCATCTCAAAAGATCTAAGCCTCAGAGCTCACTGCAACGGCATTGCCAAAAAAGCATTAAGAGTTGACAACCTAATTTTGAGAAGTTTCTTTTCCAGTAATATTGAACTACAAACCAGGGCATATGAAATCTTTGCCAGACCAATTCTCAAATACAGCTCATCTGTCTGGAATCCATACTGTTTAAGAGACATTAATACAGTTGAACAAGTCCAGAGGTATTTTACTAGAAGAGTACTCCATTCGTCAGCCTGCAATAGAATACCTTATGCCATAAGGCTTGAAATTCTGGGCCTAGAAAGCCTAGAGCTACGCCGCCTACTCTGTGTAAGCTCTGACCTAAGCTTAGTACACAAAATTGTCTGTAAAAATCTTTTACCTATGAACAAATACTTCAGTTTCAACCTCAATAATACACCAACTAACAACAGATACAGACTCAAAGTGAACCGATCCAGACTTGATTACAGAAAATATGATTTCAGTAACAGAGTGGTCAATGCCTGGAACTCACTATCTGATGATGTTGTTACATCTTCAAACCTCAATAAATTTAACCTTAAACTGTCTACAGTGGACCTCACTCCATTTCTAAGAGATCTGTAAAAGGGGCGTGCATAAGTACACTAGCGTGCCTACTGTCCTTGTCCTACTGTCCCCATTTATTTGCACTCATTTATATGTTTATATAGTATGTTTTTACTTATGCTTGCTTTTTTCTCTCTCATATATGCTTAACTAAATAAATAAATAAAATAAAATATAATATAGTGACACTTTCAAAAGGATGCATAGATTCTTCTCATTGAATAAGGTTCTCTTGGAGGTATATTGGAAGATATCTGTGTTAGCTTATGGAAGTCAAATATTTAATTTAAGTCACTGATTTTAGGCAATGTTTAACTCCACTCAAACTCCAGATGGCTTATAAGAAAACCAAGAATGGTCTGTGGTAGGGTCTTTTCCAACAAACAAATTTAATCAAAAATCATAACCTTCCATGAGCTGCAGCTCACTTCAGCAGAACCATAGAATGGGAAGATAGATTGATTGTAAAGAAGAAGATTACTTGTGAGACAAAATACACATAACCTATCAGTTAATAATTGTGATATGTTAAAAACTCATTGTGTTTTGAAGCCTTTTGAGATCTGAAACTTTTGGTGAATTTGACTTCAGCAATCTCTCACTCAGTGGTACTGTTAAACTCTCATTTTTACAAAATGGTCACACTGAGGTCTGTAGCAAAGTACTTGGGGAATTTGAAAAGCTCTTATATTACTTTGCCCTTGATTTGAGTCTTGATGTCAAATATGTGTCTATAAATGTTTTATTTTCCTTTCCCCTGAACTCATCCCAATTTTAACCAAGCCTAAACATACGCCTGCTCTACCCCTAATCCTTCTGATGCAGTAAATGTTACTACAGGATGATATTCCTCAGATTTCTGTAAGACTTTTTTTCTTGTATATGTTCATTAGATTGCAGCTTTAGAGAACCAGAGTTAAAAGTAGTTAAATAGCTATCTTTCTTTAAAAGTAAAGTGTGACTACATGGCTAGGCTCTGGAGCAGTAGTTCCCAAACTTTCTCAGTCCACCGCCCCCCTGGTGCTACAAACTGATCCTCAGTGCCCCCACCCTCACCCCTATAAATAGCATTATTTGGAATAGCGGTTTACACGACCCACTAAGGAAGATAGTAACAGTAAAATTCAAAACT
>JANHFO010007603.1:5605-25687 GCA_032468095.1 Pareas carinatus
CTTGTAATTTTGGCGCTGATCCCCTTTTCCCATTGTGCAGTCAGAATAGGCTGCAAAAGGAGAACCTGGTCTCTTTATTTGCCAGCCAGCAAAGGCAGTGGTGGTGCCCAGCAGCACATCTTCTCTCCCCTCCCTCCATCCCCTCTCCGGCTTGTCTTTTCTCTGCTCATCAAAGTTTTCTCTCTCCAGTTTCAGCCAGGGAAGGAAAACGTTTCCTAAACATTGGAAGGAGAGTGCCCCATGCCTTTTCCTTTTCTTGGAGATACTTGGCTGCTTTCCTGCAGGGCTGGATTGAGACAGGAGCGGTTTTGGAATAGTGTGACTTCTTCCTGAGGGGTTTGCGAAGTTTGAATAATAATAACTCCAAAAAAAAACTTTCAAGGAGAATCCTTGTAGTCCTGGATGTCAGCCCTGAGGAAGGGAATGATCTGTTTACATACTGGCTGAACAGGATGTTGTGCAAAAAAACTCCTGCGTATTCTTTGCTCCAACCGGGCTAAGATGATACTCTTCGTCAGTGCATCTTGAATAGGCTTGTTCTTACCTGGGAATGAAGCTGTCTTGGATTTGGAGGAGCTTGTCCTTAGAATACCTGGAAAGAACCTGTATTTGGGTCAGGAAAACTCGTGGGCTAGAGAGATAAAATAAGCTATAAACTTTGCTAATCAGGGGAACTACTGGAAATCTCACCCACTCTCTGTTCATGATAGCTGTTGGCTTGTTTGAGTTTTATCGGTGTTTAATCCAGTTCGAAACTGAGGATCTTTAACAAAGCTCATGAAAGAAAGGAAATAAAGCAAATTTCCCCTTCGCTATTTACACTATTTCACACAGGACTTGTAAGGTGTAAATTTATATCAGCTACATGTCTGAATGTTAGAGCTATATACATCTGTTGTAACAAATCAGTAGGAAGCCCAGAGGCATTTTATGATTTTTATTGTAGCATGAAGGATTTTTTTAAAAAATGAACTAATTTAAGGGCCCAGTAGACTCAGTATTTTGCTACTGACTCATTTCCTTTCTTAGGATAGGCAAGTATGATTATATGCAAGTTTTTAAAGATAGACCACCTGGATTTTTTTAACAAATTAGTTGGGCTGATTTTGAAGCCACATAATCTACAGATTCTGAGGAAAGGAGCCAGGAAAGCACTTGAATTGTAACCTGAGATCTTCACAAAAGTTGTCCTTGAAGAACTAGGATTTATTCCACTGGGGCTCCACTGACTAAGTATTCTAAAGTGGTATCTTTTAAATATATTGAACTACAATTCCCATGTTTCCCAATGACTGTAGTCTAACACTAGGTTGAGAAAGGCTAGACTACACTATCAAAGAATAATATCTCCATCGTATTAACCTTTGTACTAGCTCTGTAGCAGATGAGAGGTGCAAAGTATTTACTTAAGCCCAAACTCTCTCCCCACCTCATCGCCCATTTTGGGGTAAAACATTTTTTCACTGATGTGATAATTGCTTTTGGATAGACCTGTCTCCCTGCATCCCTGTGTCTAGGCAGTTTCACAGCACTCTCTCTGCCCCCAGCAGGGCTAATTTAAAAGACTTCACTCTAATGAGATGTTTGAATGGTTCTCAAAAAACAACAACAGTCGATCTCTCCGAAAACAACAAAGAGGACCAATTGCAAATAAATGTGTTGAAGGGTCCCAGAGCTCCAGGCAGAAGGATTAGAGCTACCTAAAGGTCAAAATAATTTAGGGTGTAAGGAAAGAGGAGGGAAAGGAGACAAACAGGCTAGCTTTTGTTATAGACAAAACAAGTCTGGTCAATTAAAAAAATGAAAACCCTTTTTTCCTGAAAAACAACTCTCGAATCATTTTGTTAGAATTGTGGAAAGTGGGGTACAGAGCCCCTAAAATGGCAAGTCACCTTAAGCAAGTGAGATTTGCATTGGGTATGATTAGACAGCAAAGAAATCTGGAGAAAGCATTGGTCCAAAATAGGAATGCATCCAATCGAGGCCACAGATTTGCAAATGCTAATTAACAATATTTATTAAGAAATTATCCTTCAAAAGAAATGCTTCATTTTTCCCTGCTGAAGCCAGGGGTCAGCTATTCATGGGCAGCTTCAAGGCCAACCATGTATTTTCCCCCTCTTTCTTAGGTTTTTTTATGTTTACATTTGATTTTGGACTAGATAGCCTTTCACAAATAGAATGGCTACAAGTCAAGGATGGTCCACTGATGATCCCTTCAAGCAGATGATTCATCACTGTGCACTGGTTCATGTGGATACCCAGACAACAGATAGTTCAACCAACAGGACAGCTCAGTCAGAAAAGGTAGCTTCCTATGTTAGGGACTATTAGAAAAGAAATGTCAGTGTCAGGATTCACACATCATATTAAACTACCCTGTATTTGTCTATGCTGCCCTGTATATCATAATGAGTTGGTCTCACCCACATGCACAGCTATAAAACATCATTAACAAACTGCAACAGTTAAGCTTGCACAACACACTAAATTTTAAAAAGCATAAATTACATTATAGCGTAATGTACTATGTAAACCTGGCCAATATCATATCATGTCTGAATAATTAATCAAATGTGGTATAATGGTTAAGGTGTTGGATTAGAATGGGAGAGAATCAGATTGATGTCCAACCTTGGCTAAGGATGCTCACTGGGTGACCTTGGGACAGTCTCTCTTTTTCAGCCTAAGAGTAGTTAGGGATACAGATGAAAGAGAGAATGCTATGTCTGCTGCCTTGAATTCTTAGAGGACTGGGATATAGATCCCACGATTCAAGGACAGTATGCTTTCTTATCTCAAGAAGTACACCCTGTTTAGGGCTGAACTCCTTTGCCATGAAGGATGGCTGAAGGATTTGGAGTTTTATCCTTTAAATGAAAGATGATCCCAAGAATGAAACAAGACAAAGGTAATAAATTATGCAGATGGAAAGAAATGGGAAAAACAGAAAGTATTCCTTTTCTCAGTTATTACAAGAATTTGAGTCATCCCAATGGAAGGAACTAGACAAAAGGAAACACATGCTTATTTAACATGTTTTAGATCAGGGCTGTCAAACTAAATTTCAATGAGGGCCACTACTGCCACTGCTGCAGTCACCACGGGTCGCTCCCCCCAACCGACAATGCTCCCTGATTGCCGGTTGCCCTCTCGTGTCCCCAGCACTCACCGCAGCCCCGTGCGGCCTCGGCATCGGTCTCCCCAGCCCACACATGGCCCACCACGGGCCTTTCAGAGGGCTCCCTCTACCTCTGCAACCCGTGGCAGGTTCCACCTATCTTGCTGGACTGAAGTCAAGATGGCATGAGCCGGTCCCTCGCCGTCTCCAGGCCTGCACCACAGGTCGAATGGGCACAGGCTGTGGGCTGGGTCTGGCCTACCGCAGACCTTGTGTCTGACATATATGTTTTAGACAGTGTTTCTAAAGGGGATTAGATAGATCCACATAAGAAAGGTCCATCGTGATATGTGGAATCTCCCATAAAATGCAGCAGGGAGGGAGACTTCTGTTTATGTTCAGTCAGCCAATGTCTCCTCTATTCTGTCCTGCTCCTGCCCACATTCCTGGTCTTTCCGTCTTTCAGTCAACATTTTCTGACTAAGGAACTTGCTCGCTCTTCAGTAGTTTCTGGTTTCCAACTTCCTTTTAGAATTGTTTGTATCTGTTAAATATGTTGAAGATCTGTAAACCACAGGTTCCCTTGATCTGCTGCCATTCCCTGATGTATTTTTTAAAAACTATGTTATTTTTAATTTATTAGAAGATTCCAAAAATAAACAATACTGAGACTACAACAAAAAATTAAAACCAAACCAAACCAAAACCAAACCAAAGAAAGAAATAAAAGACCTAAAAGATTGCAACAAAACTTGTCACACAGCATACATTTCTTTGCTTCCAATTACCATTGGCAATATAAGTGGAGAATTCTGGAAGTCGTAGTCCAAACTCTCTCTAGGTCACCAAGCTGAGGTCAGCTACCCTAGAATTGTACAATTTTGCTATTGTTTATGCAGTATTTGAGATGGTGGCTGTAATGTATTGAGCTTAATACATGTTCTGCTTAGTCATTGCACTAAATTAGTGGAAGCCTGAGCAGGCCCAGACTGCCCGTCTCCAGGGGTCCTTAGTGCAGGAAAATGTTGTTTGCTTATTGGCTGCCACCTAGGGGCCGTTTGTATAGAAGCCTTTTGCACAGCAGTCTTTGCTGCTCCTGTCGTGCTATTGCTTGCTGCCCAGAATGTGTTCATGTTGTCTGCAATAAACCTGTTCGTGTTTATACAATCCGACTCTTCAATGCCTACTGAACCAAGAACATAACAGTGGCCTTCCTTATAGATGTCCATGATGTGTAGAGCTAACAACACAATCTATTTTGAAAATAGACAACTTGGTTTTTAGGGTCAGAAATGTCAGCACACTTATCACTTTTATGAATTCAAAGCCTAATGAGATTATTTTGATGTATCTATTTGTATTTTATACATATTCTGTATTACTAATTTCCACATCTAGTCCTGACTGCTTCTGTTTCTGATGCAATGTATCAAGTTCTAATTGCTATGATGTTTATAGTATGTGCAAATTTTATATAAGATATAAATGCTTTCCATAAAAAGGGAGCCCTGTTTCTGGAGAATGTCTTGGAAACTTGGTCTTGTATCTTAATTCTAGCTATGGTAATTTGACATGATATAGTTGCACTAGCAGCTTACTCAAAAGCGCTCATATTAGTGTTCCTCATATTTTGGTACTGATTTTAGCTCTGAAAACAAGTTCCAAGGTATCGATTAAATTCACTTTTGCTTATTGGCACAATAAACAAAGGTATGTCTATATGAGCAAGTCAGAGTTAATTTACTGCTATTAAAATGAGTCCCGGTTTTCTTTGTTAATTTGATACTTTAGGCCTAAACCTTTAAAAGAAAATGTATGGCATGGTGTTTTGTGACATGGTTTGCCACAAATGTTTTGATATGTGACATGATGAAATGCTTTGTGACATGATGATTGTGCTTCATAACCTGATGACGTGATGAATATGCTTTATGATTATGAACGCATCTAATATGTACACAACATGATGAATGTATTTTATGATAATGAATATATCATAGGATTGTAACCATTGTTTGTCAATTGTAGCCTGTATGTAAGTATTGAGAATTTACACTGGAGAATAATTTCTTGTGTGTCCAGACACACTTGGCTAATAAATCTGTTCTATTCTATTCTATTCTATTCTATTCTATTCTGTTTTGTTCTGTTCCGTTCCGTTCCGTTCTGTACCATTCCATTCCAGATAGTACTGTTAGAGGATTGCACAAAAAACTTTCTAATGCCAGGACAGAATAAAGGGCAATGTGCCCAATACTCTTTTCTCAATATTTTCCCCTACAGCAACAGCCTTGTAGGGTAGCTTGGCTCAGAAAAAAACTGGCCAAAATCATCTAGCGAGTTTCATGTTCTAGAGTGACACCATAACCATTGCACTAAATTGGTTCTTTATGCTTGCTTTCCCATTCATCTTTTAGATAAGGATAATTATGACTTTTTCCATGTAGCACCTGTGTTGTTAATACTATACAATATTTTGTTCCTAAACGTAGAACAGCTGTTTTTCAAATACCACCCAGGAACATCATCTTGTTTAGTATGATGATCAAATTAGACAATACATGCTCAGGGAAGTTTGGGCATAAATACTCAAGAAGGGGATACTACAGATTGTTTCCTCATTTGTCAGGATTACTGAATACAAAATTGAATCGAATTCACCTAGACAGTTGTTGCCTATGTTGATTGGAAATAGCCCTCTAAAACTTCTTCCATGACTTTTCCTGCGGGGATTTTGCTTCTCCATATAGAAAATGTGTCCTAGCTGAACTACAGTTTGTTCCCTCTACTAGTATGGGTGATTTTGGAGATGATGAAGCATTGTCTGAATTGAGTTTGTTCCTTAGAACTCTCCTTCCTATTTTATAATAAAATCAATCATAGTCATAGAAATAAGAGGAGGGTGGGTGGGAAATGGAAGAAAGTCTTTGGAAGCCTTATGTGGCCTATGTATATCACGTGACCTCTACAGGTTAAAGGAAACTGCATTGTGTCAAAACACGTTGGCTACTGCTATCTGATTGAATTGCTTTCTCTGTAGCCAGGAACAGGGTTAGATCAAGCACTACTTCCAAGAACAAGGCATTGATAGGCACCTCAGCTCCTGAAGCTCTAAATAAACATCCCCCATGCATTTAGTGTGTTTACTGGGGTGTGGTAAAGCTTAGTTCAGCTTGACCTAGGTTGAACAAAATGTGTGTGAAAGGATAAGAATTGCCTTGCTAGACTGGGCTGGAGATCTTTTTCCTTACAGCTAGTGGATACCCAGATCTGCATAAGCACTGCAGACCAAATGGGGAGATCTTCCTATTTCATTCCCTGCATCTTCTGGTACTGTGAATATTCACATATTTTAAAGTGGCTGTAGTATGCTAGAAATGATACATGCCTCTTCCCCCACCCCCCAGTGCTTAGGAAAAACACTCCTTCTAGACAGTCTGATTTGTCCTCCTTCTGGGTCACCCAATGGATCTGAATGAAGTGAAATTCAGAACAGAAGAACTGAAATATCAATTTTCACCACAGGTATACAATTTATTATTAAAAATACAATGATAGCCATCAAACTGGACAGCTTTTTGTAATCAAACAGATTCATATCCAAGCTTATAGAGAGTCACGAAAAGTAATATATGAATCCATGAGGATGATGTATCACCTCTAAAGGCAGTAATTGGTTCTTGGGTTATGTGAAGCTATTGCTTGCTTTACCATGGTTTTTGAACAAACCATAAGAACTAGGCTCACCTAAACCATAAACTAGGATATGCATACCACAGTGACTTTTTCCATTCAGCTCGTAAGCCAGGGATCTTCAAATGCTTTAGATGCTGCCTCAGGCATGGCAGACTGTTGAGTATGGTTTTACTCAAACCCATTCTATTCCCCCCTCCCCCTTATCAGGCACATTGGGTTCTATGAATCACTAGCACAAATGTATTTTTACGTTACTGTTTCTGTAATAGGATTGTCTTTGATTTTTTTATACCTATTAGATGATAGAATACTGTAATCTATGAATGACTAGCTCTACATATTGAATACAAGTGTTTAAAGTAAAAAGTTAAATAATAAAAAATAGGATAATTATTATGATATTTATATAAATATATTAAAATATATAAGCATTTGAATAATATTTGCCTTAGATAAGTATGTATAAAACTATGTGGCTTACTGTTAAAATGATTTGCCATAATATGCTTTTTATCTTTGCCATATTTGTTCTACATTGTGGTTAAAGACTGCTTTTGTTATTAAGTAAAAAAAGCAATTTAAAAATTGTAAAAAAAGAGAAAAAAAGATCACTTCTCTGAAAAATAAATGATCAGAAGTCCAGTAAGATAACTGATGAGCAGCCAATAAATAAATAAATAACAGAAAAAGAAAATGATAGAAAAACCTTTTTAAGAGAAAGAGGAAAAACAAGAAAAAGTGAGTTACTCTAATTCCAATTCTGATTTCTCTTATTTTCATTCCCAAACTGAATAAATTAAACCACAGTATCTGAAACTAGAGGATGGCTTAGTTTTCTGAAAACAGCTATCATTTGTTCATATATTTAAGATTGAGTTTCACTGAAAGGAACTGAATTTATTTGTTAGTAGATATGTAACTCTCCTGCAATTTTTTTCATGAGCATTATATGCTGACATTTACATTCTTCATGTGTAGAAACTAGGTTTGTCTCAAATATTTTGCAATAACAATTAAGGCTGTCACCCAGTGATTTGCAATTAGTGACTGACAAAGCACTGCAATTCCATTTATGAAGAGTAGCAAAGGCAAGAAAAGATCAACTATCCAATAACTTCTCAGCAACTCTTTTCTACATCTGTGAACATAAAATCATTTTCACAATAAATAGATATTTTACTTACTTTAATGGCTCTTAAATAAAACTCAGTATTATATCTTATTTTTCCTATATGTAAGGAAAAATAGCTTTGATTTTAATTAAAGCTATTTAATTAATTCATTGTTTTATACCTAGCACAGTTCTCATTAGTATTGTAGTCTTTTATCTTTTACCCCCTCAAATTTAGCATTTAGTGGAAATAATTAGGCAAATTAGAGATAAGACTTTGGGCAAATCCAGATAACCATACAGGTTTCAGAAGTTCATATAGGGTTGATTAATGGAGGTTCTCCATTTATGTCTTATAATCAAATATCACTCATCAAACTGTGTGGGTTTGTCAGAATATTTTATAGAATATAGCATTAGAAATGTCACGTCAGCATTTATACTTTCATTAAGGCTCAGAAACCATGTATCCTTTTGTTGTCTTAACGATTCGTCGGCCTTTTTACGTTTTATTGTTCACAGACCTTGAAAGTAGTTTACCCAGGGAAGTGAGTGAGATAAGGTGTACATTCCAAGGATCATTTCTCCTTGGATAAATACTCTCAAGAAACATAGAAGACCTGGTAAAGAAGGAAGTAAGTTCCTTATATGGAATAATGTAAGGCGGAGATAAGAGTAAGGATTGGGTAAGGTGGTATTCCATATGAAGGGCTGATTGTAATGTATACAACCTGTGCAGCCATCCACCTTACAGCTTATTGTCAAGACTCTTGGGTGAAGAATGAAGAATTTAATTTCATGCAACTGTCTGTTTTTCTGATCCAGCTCAGAAACAAACTTGCTATGGAATAAATATTCCAAAATGTTGCATTGTTATGCTAGTGAGGGCAATTTCAGTAAACTTTCTTCTATTGTTTTAACTTTAATTTATTAGGGCATGCTGGTAGATGAAAGGAAAGAATGGGTAAGAATAAGTATACCAGAAGTATTACCAGCCAAAACCTGATCTTCTTTATATGGAATGAAAACATTTAACTCAGTCTCATCCACACCCACCGTTTGGATAGAAAATACAAGCTTGCATACAAAATTTCAAGTGGGACCGTAATGGCGATGCAAAAAAGTTAAATTTCTGGCTGTCCATTTTAAGTACTAATCCAGGGTAAGTGAGGCCATATTTATACTTGAGTAAGGAAAATTCATCAATACTGTGGAATTCTGTGCATGTTTGAATCTTATGTGGCCCAGACCATATTGGCAAGATTCATAACAAGTTCATTGTGTGATTCAGACATCATATTTGACCTGAACATAAGCTTCATGTTTAAGCATGTACTGTAATGCTGCTTCCATGTTTAAAAAACTTTAAACTGCAAGTTCAGACATGTTTTATGAAAATTGGTTCATGGTGCCACCTACTGGACTTATTTTCTCATGACAAGAGTAAGGTACTAATGAGAAGAAATTTAATTATCCAGATTTAAAAGTTAAAGAGCCACAATTAAATATCCACAGGGGGTTGAAAACCTGGCTCTCTACTGACCTTAAAATGACAAGAAAGAGCTTATATTATGTGGACTATTTAGAATTTGATCTTCACCACAGTTAGCTTACAAGTTGCTCAACTTTGTTTTCTAGATTAAATATGATTGCTGGCCCTTAACCTGCAGGCTGTTCCTTTATCTTTAAGAACTTTCTCCTACTTGCTGCTTTCTAGTTATGATTATGCCAATCATTTCAGCCATTTTAGCTATCCTGTATGGAAATAATGGCAGTCGAACATATTTTAAAGTCACCAGGTACGGTAAGAAAGCTTCTAATGTTCAGTGCCTCAAGAGATGCCATTTTCCTGTACTGTGCACCTTGCTGGCTCATGAGACATTTCCTTTGCCAACTTCCTTTGTTCTAGAAGTGGTTTCTGTGGTGTGGGAGCTGTATTGTTGGTCTGGCAATCAGAGGTTTCAGGAATCAAGTGATGATGAAAGTCTATCCACAGAGATCACCTATCTTTTGTAGAGCTTTTCCATACTGTGGCCTTAAGCTGCTGGATTCCCTTATGAAAACTGGTTGGAAATGAAGCTGTATTAATTCCTTTCTGATTTCAACCCTTTTCTCTTCTTTGGCTGTGATAATGGACTGATGGATCACATTTTCCATAGTCCCAGTTATGAGATCCCCTGCTTCTTTACCTATTCTGAACCGAACAAGTAAGGAATTGTCACACTTGTACAATTTGGGCTGCAAGGACAATTTTTTTTCGACCTTATCTCTTTTTAAAAACCTTTTTATTCTTTTATCCATAAACTTGTAAGACAACAACAACACTGCTTTACTGTTTCAGTTTAACCACTGAATTTCCCAAAAACCAAATACTCCAAACTCAGTTTTCCACTACTCCACTAGTTAATTTGTAAAACAAAATGGCTGTGAAAGGCAATAGTCAGACGGAAGTGAAGGGCAGTTCCTGCTACAGTGCATGGCAGTAAATTTAAAAGAAAATTGTAGGCTCAAAGGGAGAGATTTGCATACGGAAGCACAGCAGATGAATCCTTTAGCACATTTAAGCCAACACAAGTCAGAAACCATGCCTTTTGATGTGTAGCAATAAAAAACAGTCACAGGTTGCCTTCCATGTAGGTTGATTGTGGGAAAAGGTTATCACTATGACCAGATCCATTGTGATCTGTAGTTACTGTAGAACTACAGTATTGGAGAAAATGCAGAGTAGAGATTTTACATGCTGTTTGTTCAAAGAAAGAAGAAATAAACCGGTTGTCTCTTAGAACAAATTGCTTCAGCAAAACTAGTTCCATTGCTGATGAAAATGCCTGAGATTGCATCAAAAAGTAAATTACATTCTGCATGTTCTTTCTAGTTAAGTAAAAGCATATTGGATATCATTTTTAAAAAAGACACAGTCAAATGGAATAACCTATTGTCCTCTAGCTCTCTCACAAAGTGAACTTAAATTAATAAAGACAGTGATCCTACTGTCTATTTTGCACAACTAAATAAGACTTGCCATGCTACAGCCATATGGCAAAGACATTATATGACACCAGCAAAGCATGCAACTGTCGTGTGGAAAAGTTGCTTCAATTAGATCTGAACAGACATGAAAGCTTTGCATTATTGCAATGTGTTGTGTCGGAGTGTGACAAATGCACGCACAAGAATGCTGGCACACCACGTACGGCCATGCCCACCCCGACCGCGGGGAAAAGCCGGCCCCCGGATCGGTCCATTTGAACTCAGGTGCGGGTGGAGTCACGCCTCTCCACAACCGCGAGAAAAGACATGATTGGTCAGGTGAGGCCAGAGGGGTTCTTTAAAAGGGGAACAATGTGGGCCATTGTCTCTACTGCAGAGACAATGTAGAATAAAAGCAACTGCTGTTCATCTGTCTCGTGTCATCCATTGTCTGTCCTCCAATACACAACACAATGGTTCAATTGTGTGTCCACTTTATAGAAAGTGTACAACTTTTTCAGTGCCAAAAGAATGATAAATCATTTAATAGAGTATGATCAGTTTTTGATTAGAACTTTTAATTGTAAAATGTTTTGTTTCCAGGGAATAAGTTTCACAAACACAAGAAGTTGTGCTGTGGTGGATGTCACTTTTCTTATCAACCCGTTAACTGTGTTTCAAAATTTATAAGCTTGAGCAAGAATTGTTGTTCCTTTACTTACCTACACCAGTGACCCAGGATTTGGAGGATATAAGTGGTTGTAGAAATCAGACTTTTTATGCATTGGATAAAGCAAGATTTGGAGCAGCACAATAGACTAAGATGAATGACAAAATATTATTCTGTTCAGACTCTTGGAATGTTGCTGAAAGTCAGTGAAATATCTTGATATTTTGATTGATGAAAGGGTCTAATGAAAGGGAACTACATCTCATAAAATTCCAAAGGAATAAGATCATTATGGCTTGAGCTGTATTAGAAAAAATTGAACATCTGGAAAATTTAAAGTCAATAAAATCATCTGTGATTTTTTTATTAGAAAAGATGTAAATTGTGAAGTAGAACAATCTATTTGTGACATTATCAAATTAAAATTTATTTTATCTGGTCTCAAATCAGACTCTTGGAATTGTTAGAAGAAAATTTACATAGACTCCACAGAATTTTAAAGAAAGAAATATTTAATTTTTATCACACTTCAATCGATGCAAAATTCCATTTCAAACTACAGTGAGTGCTTTATCATTAATTCTAGTGTAAATCTTTTGTTTAACATGTTTCTTTTAAATGTGTAATTTATAATATTTTCTCCAAAAAATGTCACTAAATTTGTCTTCATCTTTAGAATACTTTTATAAAAATATTATTAGTACTTTAAGATACTATTTATTAATAAACTGATTCCAAGAAAATATTAAATGTATGAACTTTGGTATTGCTTATGGATTCCAAACTAGAATTAGACCAATGCATCAGGAATTGGTACTAGGCTGTAAAAATAGCTGATGCATTTATTTACAGTTATTTCGATCTTGTTCTGTGAGCTAAAGCAGTTTGCCTTATAGTTTAACTAATTAAATGTTTTGCAGAATGTTTTGAAGTAAACGTTACATACGTATTATTAAGTGTTCTTGGCATGGATTACTTGCTTCTGGCAGATAGCAAAAAAATTCATTTCCATTGCAATGGAAGATGTTTTTTCTTTTTAATTGAAAAGTCTAAAGGGTACAAGTATGTCTTTAGCAGCATAAATGAACAAACTGAAAATCAGAGGAGGGGGAGCAGAATAGAAATGCTTTTTTGTCTGACTTTGCATAAAATATTTATGTGCCCTTGATGGATTTAGTCTTGTCATATCCTGATTCCTGAATCAACAATTTCCTTTGAAATATAGAGTATTGCTTAGAAAGTTCCTTGGAATCTTGTCTTGATTACAAAATATATGGTGGAACAAAACAAATAACTAATGTATGTATTTGTAGTTACTTTTTTTGGAAAACAAAGATTTCAAAGAGGCTGGGATTATAACAATGAAATCAGTGCATCAAAATATAGTAATATTAATCTCATAGGAAATCATTTAGGATCTGACATTTTCTCATAACTTTAATATATATGAATTTCTCAGCTATGAAAAGCCTGTGACTTAAAGTTAGTAATAAGAAATAGAATTGAAAAAGAATCCTAATTGAACAGAAGGTACTGTAGAACAGGTTTTCAACCTGGGGGTCTGCAGATAGGTCAAGAAAAATTTGGAAAAAGTAATATACATGAATTATCGATAAGTAATTAGTTGAATTTGTGGGAATGACATGTTTTGGGATTCGCAGCTTGAAAAAGATTGAAAACCTCTGCTGTAGAATATGTTGGCATCGCATCATGTAAGCATTGCTAGAAATCTCTCTGTGTGACACAACTCATATGGGAGACAGTGAGATTATGACAGTAAGCTAGTGTTACTGCAGATACATTCAGTTCCATACATATAGTATAAAGTTTTCCCTGTCCAGTCATGTCCAACTCTAATGCGCAATGCTCTTTTCTGTTTCTTGACTGAGGGAGCCAGAATTGTCCGAATACATTTTCTATGGTTCTGTGGTCAGCGTGACTATATGCTGAGACAAACAGAACACTGTTACCTTCTCACTGAAGTGGTACCTATTTATCTACTTGCATTTGCAGGCTTTTGAACTGCTAGGTGGGCAGGAGCTGATGCAAGGAACAGCAGCTCCCTCCATTGTGTGGCACTTGGATCTCAATCTCAGGCTGTCAGCTTTCCAGGTGACAAGCTCAGCATCTTTAACTGCTGAGCCATCACTCCCCCTACACATAAACGAATACAATACCTATTGATAAAAATAGTTTTGGTTCAAAACCGTACTTACCATGGTTTTGAAACTTTTGATACACAACTGTCTCTACAAGTCTATGCATATTTAAGTTGTATGTATGTACCCAAAGATATGTTGTTGTTCCTCCTCTATCCTGCACATCTTTTATGCACATTAGTTAATACAAAAATAGATTAGCTGTTTTAATTGGGGGCTAATAAAGCAGTAAGATGCTTATTTTTTTGATAGCAACTATATGATTTCCCCAATTGCTATGATTCTCTAGCTAGTGGAATTATATTCTACTTCCAATAAAACCATAAATAAAATAAAAATAATAAGCATTAAAAGTCCCAGAATATAAAGCATAATAAATAATCTCTGTAAAAAGAACCTGCATTTATCCAGTCAATTGTGCTCTTTATCATCTGGATAAAAGAATAATTGAGAAGTGCTAATTACTGCAGAGGTTTCTTTTAAATCATGACTACCAAAGCTGGTGTGTTGTCCCATTGGCAATATGGCTATCAGCTTATCCTCTTGGTACATGTTTTGATCTCTCAGAGTAGCATCAGTTATCTCCCAATTCATCATTACAGGAATCTACATAATGTCTAAGTTTGAATTAATTTAGGCAAACCCAAATATGCAGCATACCAATTTCTCAACCTTAGCAACTTGAAAGTGTGTGGACTTCAGTTCCCAAAATTCCCCAATCAGCATGGTTTGAAGTTCACATCTCTTCAAGCTGCGAAGGTTGAAAAACACTGCCATATGAAGTTCCTTTTTCACTAAACATCAAACTTTTATCCTTGTGGTACCTCTAAAATTGTTTCATAAACAGGTCTCGGTTTCTAAAATAACATAGAAGCTGCTTATGAAGAATCTGTTGACCCTGCCTTGGTTGTGTTGTTCTTGTGCAGTTTATCAAGACCTAGTCATGAATAGCAATAGACATAAACAGTATTACTTGTTTGTGTAAAACTATCGCAATCAAGTTATATTTTGCTGATTATATCAAGATTATATTCTAAATCGCCTAGAAATATTGGACCAGTGGTTGCAATTCTACCTTTATTTATATTGATGGCAGTTTTAAGCTTGTTTTTTTCTTCAGAACAATGTTTTTCTTTTCTTTCCAATTCAGTGGCATTCACTGCAAGTCAAGAATAGTTCTGCTTTCTGTGGCTTTTCTCAGTTTATGACCTTTTGGATGGGTTGCCCTGCTATGCCATCTGGGCTGATATCTGTAGAGAGAGAAAATTGAAAGTGAAAATCTGAATTCACTTATTTATCTTGGAATAAAAACAATTCCAGACAAAGATTTGAATTGTACAGTCATTCTCCCTTATTCATGGAATTCCAACAACGAGCTGAGCTGCTTTACGCCTTTGTCTGTCTTGTACAACTATCTCTTCTCTTCATGAAAAATTCACAGTATGTTAGTGAAGATGGAATGACTGCAAAATGCTTTTGAATCTAAGTAACCCAAGTAGCCTCTGGAGGAAAAAAAAATCTGGAGAAATCTTTTAGCTGGTTCTTAAAGTGACAAACATCTTTAAATATCTCACATAAAAGTATTAGGAAGCTGAAAGAAATAAAAAACAAATGGAGACATGTAAATTAATGGGAGGCATGAGGAAGCAGAACGGAAGGAAGATGGGTAGTTGGTTGAAAACATCTATTATTACCCCATGACAGCTTCCATCTTACTTGCCATTCTGGTGAGCTGGACACAGCTTTATTTGACCCCCCCTCCCCGAAAGCAAGACTGTGATAATCTCATTTTGGAGCCAAGATGTAGGTAACAGGTAACTGTTCTGCAATTTTGTACAGAATGTAATGACAGCTGTTTAAAAGCATTGCTTCTTAACTTACTGCCTTTCCTTTTAATTAGTATTGCTATCTATCTATCATTCACGTGTCTGTATATTTTAAAGACAATTACATGAAAGCTGTGATTGCCAAAAGTGAGACACTAAAATATTTAGTTTGGCAACTAAGCAGGGCAAGTGCTCTTTGAAGTAAAAAATGACTTTTACTTGTTTGTTTCTGTCGTATTCCGTTTTAACTTTCTGCGTATGTTATATAACTGTTCCTTTGGCCCGTTGACAAGGTCTCAAATTAATGAGAGGTATGCTACACTTGGCTGAGGAATTGATACACAGGGTGCCCATGTGCCAATTCCCAACCCCTGAATGTTTTGTTGGCTGAATGTATTTGTAGAAGAAGGTAGAATATCTCTGCATAAAGATGCAGAAGTAGTCATGATGGTAAGAAAAGCCACTTTGCATCATAGCAGCAGGAAGAAGGTGCTTTTTTGTGCCTCTGTTTTTCCATCTCTCTGGGAATTCAGCACATCTCTGTCTGGCAGCTTCTGTCTCTGGGGAAGGGCAAGGTGGAGATCTGGCAAAAAAGTTTATCCTTTTGATACGGTACTCACTCGTATCAAAAAACTCAATAACAGCATAAGCCCTGAAGAAATCAAAGACAGAAAAACTATTTAACTCTGTCTAGGTCAGGGATGGCTAAGCTTTTACTCTGTTTCCCCGAAAGTAAGACATCCTCCGAAAATAAAACCCACATACAGTTGTGTCTCTCACTGAAATATAAGGCATCCCTCGAAAATAAGACCTCCCCGATAATAAGGCCTCCCCTTCAGCACAGCCAGAACAGACAGGAAGTGCGACGTCTTGGATTTCCAGTTCTGGGCAGCCTCAGTGGAAAAATAAGACATTCCCTGAAAATAAGACTTAGCGCATCTTTGGGTGCAAAAATTAATATAAGACAGTGTCTTGTTTTTGGGGAAATATGGTAGAAACCGAGTGTCTGGACGATTTGCAGCTAATGAGACACAGCTCGTGATGTCATTGCCTGGCGCCACTACTCTCTTTCTGAGCATGCTCAGTTCTGGGGCGATGCCAGGGCAACTTGGCCTGTGTGCCAGCAAAGAGGACTATGCGTCCCTGCTGCTGCACGTGTGCCATAGGTTCGCCATCACTGGTCTAGGTGATTCTGGACACATGATCTTAAGTCACTTTTACTTTAATCTTGAATAAGAAGGCTTCATCAGAAATGCAGAATAGGGTTGTGTCCAGGCTGTCTAATAATTGGTCTCCTATTTCAGATGGTAAAATATGTTTTTGGGGTAGCTTGGCTTCCTTGAGCCAAAGCAGCAAAGCATCAGGGCAGCTCCATGGGGCAGGATTGTGCTCTCCTGCTCCAAAGGACAAAAAAGGTATAGAAATAGCAATAGCACTTAGAGTTTTATACCGCCTCATAGTGCTTTACAGCCCTCTCTAAGCGGTTTACAGGGTCAGCATATGGCCCCCAATGATCTGGGTTCTCATTTTACTGACCTCGGAGAGATGGAAGGCGGAGTCAAACTTGAGCCCATTAGGATTGAACTGCAAACTATGGGCAGAGTCAGCCTGCAATGCTGCATTCTAATCACTATGGCACCATGGCTCTGGCAAGAAATGGCAGGGAAGAAAATGTTACCGAAAAATTATAAGAAATGTCCTAATGGTGAGAACAGTTAGAAATAGAACAGCTACCTTGGACCAGCCATCTGATAAAATATAAAGAGGCATCCTGATCCACAGGCTCTTACCAAACATCAACTCCTATCAACTCAGTGATTGGGTTTTCATATCACATGAAACCATAAATCATAGGTAATTGTATTGTAAGTAGGGGCAATAATGTCATTTTATTTCTTTTAAGTTTTTGATTTCTGAGAATTGGATGGGACATGGCCAGTATTTTGATGAGATGAGAGACAGAACTAAATATTCCCATCCTTTAAAGAAGTTAAGAAGAGTTCTGAGTGTTTTAAGCCTTGAAGAGTATTGGGTCATTTCTATAGCAAGGATTTGTAACTTATTCTAGAGTTCTCCAATTGTAGGTAGTCCTCAACATATGACCATTATTTCTGTTGTTAAGCAAGGTGTCTGTTAAGGTGTCTGAGACATGTCCGGTTTTACAACCTTTTCTGCCACCGAAAAGATTTGCTTTTGTTTAGCAAATGATTAAAGTTGTTAAGCGGATTATGTGGTCATTAAGCAAATCCAGGTTCCTCCATTGATTTTAGGTCACCAATGGCATTTACATGAGCCTGCAACTATTATAAATAGATCGCGGTTGCCAAGCACCCAAATTTTGTGACCGTGGGGATGCTGCATTGGTTGTAAGTACAAGGACCAGTTGCAAGTCATTTTTTTCAGTGCCACGATAGCTTTAAACGGCCACTAAATGAATATTTGTAAGTTCAGAACTATCTATACTATGGTGCCAAAATAACAGTAATGAAAATGAATGAATGAATGAATTTAAAAAACTAAGACAGGCCTTATTTACTTAATTCAAAGCATGGAAAAAAATTTACCTCTAATTCTAGGGGGAAAATGGGATATTCATACTTTCAAAAAAGTAGTTTTGCTATCAAATTTTAGTATATATATATATGTGTGCGTGTGTGTGTGTTAGATATTTTGTGCTGACACATAATTAAATTCAAGGAAGACTAGGATAGATCTATTTCGAACTTATTAGTTTTCTTCAGCTAGCCTCATCCTTGTTTTACTGGGAATTGAACCCTGGAAGTCTGGCATCCCAGGCAGATACACTGCCAACAGGCCAGGAGTTCTCTTCCTGGTCAGCTTTGGTTTGGTATGGTTGATATATACATATATATGTGATTCATAAATAAATACACAAATAAATATAACTTCATTCTGAAAGATCAAACGTGCAGTAACATGACACTTATTAAGACAGAAAGGAAAAAAGAGATCCCTTCCTTTTGAGAAGATAGGATTGGAAATTTCTCCTGGGCCAGTAATGTTGGTAGTTGCTAAGCGGTTAAAATGTTTAAAATGTTTACCATTTTTATCACTCCGGCAAATGCCTTGTACCCTGACCAGTATTGAGGTAAGTCTTGCTCTATAGATCAGTGTTCCTTAAGAAACAGTGCTTCTTAAAATGTCGCCTTAAAAAACAGACCCACAACACTCTCTCAGGGGTCTGCAAAATCAAAAATATTTTCAGCCTATTTTGAAACATAAATGCAATATTTAAACCCCATCAAATAATTTGAGAAATCGTAGCAGCAGCAAATGCATCAATTGTATGTTTTAATCAAGTAAATAAAGATCAGTATTACCCATACAAATATGAGCTTGTTTTGGGATCCTCCACAATTTTTTAAAAGTAGGAAAGGGTGCTGAGAGAGAGAAAAAAGTTTAAGAAACACTGCTCTAGAATAATTCTGCTGAGACAGAGTTTTGTTAGTCAGCTACATGAGAGAATAAGCTGAAAAGATCTGACACGCCATTTTTTTTAACCACAAATGCCAAACCATTTATGCTCTTGACCTGTTAGTTTAGAGTTTTGCTAAGTGTGGTCTCATTGTCAATGTCCTAAATGGATATTTTAGTATTGAGAGGCAACAATTAATGTATCTTTTGAGTCTCCTGGTGTTCAAAAAATTGCCCCCAAGTGCCAGGAAAGATACAAATTACTTCACACGAGAGAAAAATTACCCTACTTAACATTGAACTGCTTTAATGTACTAATAGTTCTGAAAATCCCTATTGATTCATATAATTAATCAATATTCTTTGGTTAAGTGGCTATCACCAATTCACCAATTCGCCTAGCATGATATTGTGCAAAACATTTTAAAAATATTTTTGTCAGTTCCCAGTAAGAATATATCATGTGGAGATAACTGCATGTTGTTTTTGTTCAAGATTTGTATTCAAGGCTTCTTAGTGTAACCTTCAGTGGCTTTAGAAATTAACTAAAATGAATATTATGATATATTTTCCAGACACTGACAGCAGTGAGCCTTGAAACTCTAGGTCTTCAGACAAGGCAGAATAAAATGAGCCAAATAAGAGCACATTGAAAAGTCGGGGGGGCGGGAGAAAACCAGTATAATGAATCAAAAAGCATCAAGTGGTATGATTAACACTAAGAACGGTCAGCTGTAACAAATCAGTCTTCCGGGTAATCTGTAAGTCGATGTCTACGGTGGCCATATCTGGACTGCAAAACTCTAGATGACAAGAAGGTGTCAGCAGAGAGTAACAGAACACTCTTTATACAATTATATATAGCTCAGAATGGATAACTTTAAATATAATAGTAAATCAGGATTCATATCAATGGATTTACAATAAGCAAAATAAACTTGGTTTGTTTGACCAATCGATGGTTAATGGCTACAATATCAGATGAAACACTCTTTAAAGCGCTCCATGGCATAGGGTCCGGGTATCTGCAGGAGCGCCTGCTGCCGACTATTACCTCCCACAGACCGGTGCGCTCCCACAGGATGGGTCTCGTC
>JANHFO010007604.1:9890-21406 GCA_032468095.1 Pareas carinatus
CGTATACCACAGAGCAGGAATCACAAAGCAAGAGAGAGAATGATTTAAGCCCTGCTGGTTATATGCTCTGGGTCCTGAGCTAATTATGATAGGTGTGGCTCAGCTTGATTCACCTGGCCATGCATTCTGTAAACCAACCTGTAGGGGTTCTTAAAGGGATCACCACCTGTATAACCCTAACAGACTTCATCTCCCAGAGGATGCTTTTAGAAAGTTCAGAGATGAGCAGAGGCGGACGACTGGTTTCCTCCAAAGTTTCTTCCCAGAAACCAGTGAAACATTACTTTAACTTTGGAGAAATTACAGCAGCACTGATATAATTTGATAAAGCAAACCTTCATAAAATGTAAGATAAAGTCAATGATTTTTTTTCTTTTGCAGAATGTTGTGAAGCTCAACATTTCTGCATGACAAGTTTGATCTTCTGTTCTTTCCCCCTCCCCATATTTGCCAGTAGTTTTGTATCAAAGCAAGCTTATCCCTCTGAATGTGTGGCTCTCCAGCTCTTCAAAAAAAATATTTTCTTTTTCCTGACAGGAACTAAAATGCTGGACTGGTCAGATCGATGGTAAAATTCAGCAGAACTCCCTGTGTCATGTTATGTTCTGTTTTAATGTTTTTATGGATGTAAACCATGTATGTGTTTGACGACAGACAAATAAACTAAATAATGAATCAAGAAGTCGACTTCCACAAAATCCGGGCAGTCTTTGTAATTAGGATGTATGTGAGTTAAAGACCCCGTTGCCCGAAGTTTAATTGATCTGGGAGAAAAAGTTTGAGGCAGTAGAATTTGTATTGAATTTGGAAGACAATTGGGAAATAGGTCTTGGGCTGAATGCACACATCACATAGAACCAAAACAAAGAACTCACATTATGGCTTGACCCACAACTTGACTACAACCAACAGAATAAACAGAGTTGGAAGAGATCTTGGAGATCTTCTAATCCAACTGCTTGCTCAGGCAGGAAACCCTACACCAGTGTTGGCAAACCTCTGGCACATGTGCCAGAGGCGGCACACAAAACCCTCTCTGTGGGCACGCGGGCCATTGCCCCTGCACAGAGTTCTTTACTAGAAATCCAGAGGGATGCAGGGCTCCCCTCTCCCTCTGCACACGTGCCTGAGAACATTTCTGATATCACCCACCCCTCTGCCCAGCAGTCCAACGGGAGCGCTTCCTCCCTTCCCTGTCTGGGGTAAGGTGGGCGGCTCAAATGCGCGAATGGCGAAACTGAGAGGAGAGGACCTGGAGGAGAGCATAGCTCACAGCGGGCCACAGAAGCAGGGGGTCACCGATGGCCGCAGGCGTTGCCAATGACAATAGGGGGGCCGTGTTGTCGTGTTGGCACTTTGTGCTAAATAAGTGGATTTTGGGTTGCAGTTTGGGCACTCAGTCTTTAAGAGGTTCCCATCACTGCCCTACACCATTTCAGACAAATCGTTGTCAAATCTCTTCTTATAAACCTCGAGTGTTGGAACAGCCACAACATCTGGAGGCAAGTCGTTCCACTGATTAATTGTTTAAACTGTCAGGAAATGTCTCCTTAATACTATGTTGCTTCTCTCCTGGGTTAGTTTCCATCCATTGCTTTTGTTCTGCCTTCAGGTGTTTTGGGGAATAGGCTGTCCCTCTAACCCTAACCCTAACCCTGACCCCTTAGATATTAGAGCAGTGCTATCATGTCACCCCTAGTCTTTCTCACACACTGCATGATCAAAATCCACCTCTTTTTAATGAGTATGTGCAAGGCTGACGCTAATGTTGTGGGCTTTTCTGAGCCCCTCTGCAGAGGCCTCTAGGAGAACAACCATATTTAGTACCTGGATAGAAGAGAGGTGGTCTTTGTGTGTGTGTGTGTTAAAAATATATATTTTACATAAAAAAGAAGAGGGATGTTTATGTGCCTGGGAAAGAGATAAGGTTATGTTGGGGTGAATATCAGTATATTTTATAACCTTTGCCACCTGCCAGATCCCTAGAACATAGAAGAGAAATATTTTTAACAATTTCTCTATTTTACTTAGCTGGGCCTCTTGTATGGTTAAGTGTTCAGAAATCTATTCGATGTAATCCTGTTTTCCAAAGCAGACTTATTGTTTCAGTTTCAAATTTCTGATGCTGATGATACCAACAGAAGCCAGTGCTTCATCTTGTGACTGGCAGGGCTAAAAATACAATCCTCTACGGAACTTATTTATTTCATGCTTCGAAGCGCCAATCATGTTTGTTTGAAGCAGGAAAACATTATGAAGTTAGCACTTAGTGCTGCTCAGGCACACTTTGGAAATAATTTACCACAGGAAAACAAATAATACTCACGAGGAAATTGTGGGCTCTCGGCATGAGCAGTAATATTTATCAGCTTGCATTCTTTAAATATGCAGGTGTTGCTGACTGCCTTTGATAATTGCTTCCTAACCTACATTTTGAAAAGATTTCAAAAGGAGCTACTTCAGGAACTGGTGCCCTAGGACAATTTTAGATGGGCTGTAGGAGGGTAGTGGCTATCCTCTTTAAAAGCTGGATCCTGACTTACCTGTGATTTTAAATGCCCCACATTGTTCCCAATGTTCTGCAAATCTGGAAGATTATTAAATGGATATCTTCACAAGAAAGTGCACCGTGTTCCTGCCCTATGATGCTCCACTTAGATTGTGTCACCGTTATTCAGAGAGTAATTTGGCCTCTTTATTTAGAGAAAATTTCTCCTTTTTTCCCTCCCTGATATTCACTATTTGATCCAAAAGTCTTGTTTACTTGCAGTGAGATACAGAGGTATTTATGTCCAAATAATAAATGCAGTACCACATCATTGTGATGCAAAATCTGCCCCTTTTTTCATGCATGTAATGTCATAGCATACATTAAAAAGGGGGGGAGCTTTAGTTTGGTATTGTTTTCATTATTCCCACCCCCCCCATCTCTGGATGTGATGATATAGGCCATGGAGTGGGAGCAACTTCCAACTCCCTGCCATCTTCCCCACTGAGTTTCCTAGTGGGAATCTGTCAGGGAGCATTGGAAATTCTTCCTTCCTTCTCCTCCCCTGTCCATCTTCCCTTCCCTTCTTTTTCCAAGTGGCTGCTGCTGAGTGGGAAGGGATTGAGGGATTGTGAGACTGGCTGGGAAACTGTAACAGGATTTTGAAAATGAAGATTATGTAACGGTGTCAGCAGCCCATCAGTGTAGCAGAAGCCAGTAGCACTGAAGCAGTTACAACTTTTCCTTAAGAGTCATTGGTCCTGCATTTTAGACACATTCTGTAAGTTAGCACGTCTGAGGTACCTTGGTTCAAAAACTGTTGCCCTATGATGGGGTGCTGTGACTCAGTGGCTAAGTCGCTAAGCTTGTTGATCAGAAAGTCGGCAGTTTGGATCTCTAGTGCTGTATAATGGAGTGAGCTCCCGTTACTTGCCCTAGTTTCTGCCAACCTAGCAGTTCGAAAGCATGTAAAAATGCAAGTAGAAAAACAGGGACCACTTCGGTGGGAAGGTAACAATGCTCTGTGCGCCTTAGACATCCAGTCATGCCGGACACATGATGTCTTCGGACAACGCTGGCTCTTTGGCTTAGAAACGGAGATGAACACCGCCCCTTGAGTCATACCGACTAGCATGCATGTGCGAGGGAAACCTATGATGTACCGTTTTGCCCACTTAAATGTAATGACAATGAGAGCTTTGGTAGTATATGGATATAGATAATCTGGATTGGTGTTATTAAATCTCAGTCCTTTTTAATCTCTTCTCTGTTGCTCACATCTTCCTCTGCTGGCCAAACTGAGTGGCTTATGTGACCTTGGGATAGAGACTGCAAGTGTGTTCGGTGCAAACTAAATTGAAAGATACCAACAATAGTTTCCCAATATTTAGAGCCCCTTTTGTATTGAGGAAATCCTGTAACCTTGCAACTGAGGATGAAAATCACACTGAAAAATCATACAGAAGTGCATTATACTAAATCAGGTAATTCCCTTATATAATTCAGTATTTTCAGCTCTGCGTTGATATGCTGCAGTTCTGCATACTTCGTCAGGAGAAGCTGGAAATTGAACTTAGCTTTTATGCACAGAGCATGAGCCGTACCATTGCTCTGATTCTCTCTCCACGTGAAAGTGAGCAGTGATGAAAATGAATACAAACTCAGCATGTGTTTCTTTCCTTCCCAGCAGTAGTTATGGCGTGTGTGTAAAGAGTGGGTACAAGAAGCTTAACTATGTAAAGCACATCTGGCAGCATTCAGTGATGGCTGTGTTCATATAACATGCTAAATTGTTGTAGACTCTTAATGACCACGTTTTTTCCATGATGCTTTATCCCTCACCTGGTCCTTCAGCTCTTCCACTGATGGCCCCATTGCCATTGAAACTGAATGTATCCACCTCCTACCATCTTCTGTCCATTCTGTGCTTTCCTGACCTATGAATAAGTTTCTCATGAGGACAATGTGATGTTCTGGGATTCACATTTTTCTGAGCACTTTCCATAGCTCAACATGTTCAACATAATCAAAGGCTTTTCTGTAATCAATGAAGGATATAGTGACTTCTTTTTGATATTCTTTGGTTTTCTCAATTATCCAGCAAGTATCAGCAATAATGTCTTATGTCCCTTGGCCTTTCCTAAAGATAGACTGAACATCTGGCATCTCTTTTTCCGTGTAGGACTCTAATCTGTGTGGATGATCCCAAGCATTATTTTGCTAGGACATAGAATTAAGGATATTGTACAATAGTTTGCACATTCTGTTAAGTCTCCTTTTTTTGTAATGGGATGTACATTTTCCAGTCTATTGGGCACCGTATCGTTCTCCAGATTTTCTGGCATAGGTTAGAATGCTGAGTGATTTTTTTCTCTTGTTTTTTTGCCACATTTTAGTGGGTATTCCACCAGTTCCTATAGTTTTTCAACTTGGTAATGGCCAGAGTGCTGATCTAAATTCATCTTCTAATACTAGAGGTTACTGTAAGTCAAGAATATCTTCTAAAGTATCTTGGATATTATCATCTCTATTGCACAGTATTTCAGTATACTCCTTTCATGTTTGATCTCCTTTGAATTGGTCAATGTCCATTGGAGTCCTTTAATATGACAATTTGAGGTTAGACTGTCCTTCTGAGTCCAGAGACCTTATTGACCCTAATTTTTAGTCCCTCTCCTCATATTGTCTGATGTCTCCATTCAAGAACCAAAATAACAAAAGGCGCAAAGGACAGCCTTGTCTTCTCCCCTTCTAGATTTTACGTGATTTAGTTAGATCACCATTAACTATAATTCAAGCCTTCTGAGATGTATATATCAACAAAATTCCTTGAATAAAATTCTTGCCAAAATGCATGATTTCTAAAACTTTAAACAAAAAAGACCAGTTCAAATTATCCAAAGCCTTTTCTGTATCTAAAAAGAGTAATGCAGCATGTTTTTGTTACATTGTAAAATGTTCTATTACAAGGGTCCCCAACTTATGGGCTGCAGCCCGCTACTGAACTGTGAGCCATTTGGAGTCGGGCCGTGGCAGCGACAGGCAAGTGCATGCACATCCCCACGTGTGCGAGCAGTAGGCATGCACATGCATGCTTGCCGGCCGCTCACATGGAACCACCCCCTCTTTCTATCAGCACCACCCCTTTGGCGATCCACAAAGCTGGAAAGGTTGGGGAACTCTGTTCTATTACATCCAATACAGTTCCCACATTGTCTTTTAGTTGTCCTTTGGGTAAAAATCCACTTGATTTTCATAAATAAAATGATAAAATCTTTTGGTTGAGTTAAACTGATGCCCAAAGCAAATTGTGCTCTAATGTCTCTTCTCTTGTTTCATCTCCCTTAACCCCTCCTTGAATCATGGGGAGTGACAGGATCCACAAGAAGGGGGAATTGCAGAGGCATGATCCAATCCAAAGACTCCACCACCCTCTTATTGCAAATGTTAACCAAGGTCCAGAACAATTCCCAGCTCCCTCTGAAACCCAGGAAGATCCATCAGTTGTTGTGGGAGGACTGATCTAATCGTCTGATCTCCTTGCAGTGGATGGTAGTATCAGAGAAACAGGGTGTAATCTGACCATGAGACAGGGGACACCAGAAGCTCCCCCAATATAAATCATATAGCTACTGCTCCAACAGGAACACCAGACCCAGTGTATGACCACTGTCCTGTGTCATGCTTTGAATGGGGCCACGCTATCATGGTAGCCATGAACTTCTGAGACACCTCAATTCCTATCCCTAGACAAGGTGAATTGATGCCCCCCAGGGCCCTATGTCTGGGGAACTGCAGTGTCAATGCAGAGGTTAAGTCAAGAGCTCAGGGCAGGGAGGTTGGTGCAGCAGCAACAATCCAAACTGGTCCCTAGAGCACAACCGGGTCTGATGAACAAGGTGTCACATCGAGTAATCTGTGAATGACTATTGACACACCTTCATCCTTGTCCCAGAGTCTTGGCTGATGCCACATTTGAAATACAGCAGAGCATATTTCTAAACGGGCAAATCTGCCCCTTCCAGCTCTATCCAGGTCTTGGTGAAACATGCCAGGTCAGCCCTATCATCAAGGATCAAATTGCAGACAAGGGAGGCGTTATTACAGACTGATCTGGCATTTAGAAGCAGTAGCTGAAAGCCAGGGCCTCTGGAGTGGGTACAGGGGCTGAGAACAAAGGCTTTTGATGTTTCCCGAAGTTCTCCTTAAAAATGCTGGGTATATATGTTCAAGTTCATGTTGTGGAAACTCATTGTGTTTCTTCTTTAGTTTAGCTTGGAGCTTGTCCATGAGCAATTTGTGATTTGTTCCACAGTTAGCATCTGTCCATGTCTTTGACGCTATAGTTGATCTTCTGCACCTCCTTTTAGCAATGTTGACAAAAGCTTAATCATGGTTTAATGAAATATTGCCATATTCATATATTCATGTGTCCAAATAAAATAATAATATTATAGCTTCATGTGATATATGGGTTTGCACAACATGCGGAGATGTTATAATATACTGTACCTCAAGCTACCTAATCCTATTTTAGCCTAGTATGTGTGCTAATTTCTTCTATGATTCCTTCCTGGATAAGAAGAAACAGAACTAATCACTCTGTTTAATTGCTTTGCTTGCAAAGATGAAACAATCTTTGCTTCTTGTTGTACAAAACTGTCTGGGGATGATAAATACCAGAAGATTACAAGAATGTTTTCAGTCATATTAGGAAGGAAGCTTGCAAGGCACATCTAAACATTATAAAAGGAAGCAAATTTAACCCATTTGCGTGGAGAAAGAAACTGTTTATTTCCTGCTGCCTTACACCTTCCTTCCCTTTGATATAATAAATGTATAAATTCAGAGTTGGAAGACTTTTGAAAGAACTTTCCTATTCATTCATTCTTTCTTTTTAAAGTTCATTTCTATTTTGACAACAAAGTTTTAGGAAGCCCTTGATGAATGTTATCCAGATAACTACACTGGCTGAGTAATAAAAAGAGCTATTTTCTTTGTTACAAAAATTACTGCTAATTGGTCAAGGTTCACTTTCAGTAGACTAATATTTAGTCATTGGTTGATATTCTATTTCGATAGAACAGTGATAATATAATCATGAGCAAAAATGGCTAGATAAAACTCATCAGATTGAGCAATGATCAAGATGACGAGGACGACCAAGATGGCGGAGACTGGGGACTTCATAGAACCGACCAAACAAGGCTGTGAGGCAGAGTGGCTTCCTTTGATTACATCTGATTGAGTGGCCATTATCACATCTTATTAAGGAAGCTTGGAAGATTATTCTGGTTGATGATGATGAAGAATCGAGTGTTAAGGCCGTAGCTATTCCAATGTGAGATACCACAGGACTCAGTTTTCTTCTCCCTGTTATTCAGTATCTATGTGAAAGCACTGGGAATGCCATTCAAAATTTGGGATTAGGTATCATCAATATACAGATGACAAGTCTCTCTTTGTGTGTCTCTCCCTCCCTCCTCCTCCCCTCCCTCTCCCCCTCATCTTCCTGCCTTGCCTGCCTGCCTGCCCACCCGTCCATCCATCCATCCATCCACTCATCCATCTATTGTCTGCCTGCCAACCTGCCTGCCTGCCTGCCTGCCTTCTATCCCACACTGAGATGAAAGTCTTTCCTTGGGTGTGGATATGATGAAGGACTGGATGGAACAAAACAAATTTAAACTAAATCTTGGCAAGACATTCTAGATAAGCCAACTGGCTCTGCTTCTTTTCAGTAGAATTTCTAAATGTTGTAAAACTGTTTTATTTTGTTAATTATTTAAGCATTAATGATGGTTCTAAACTACCTTTCTATAATACGATCTGTGGAACATGTTTCATCTACTGTATTTTTATTGTGTGTGGTTTTTTAAAAATTTGTTGGGGATTGCTTTCCTTCATTGTGAGTTAAACTACCCAAATTCTCAGAAGTGAACAATATATAATTTGTCATATGCATAAATCTTGTTGCAGGAAACATTGTATATATTTATTTTCTCTATCTAAAATGGAGAAACATTTTAATGTTATAATAGAAGCTGTGCTCTTTCATACTTGCATCATGATGTTACATTGCAAATACACAAAGAGTGAAATTTGCATTGCAATGCTGTGACCTGTTTTGCAGCTTGCCTCCTTGACTCACTGCAGACACTTGTGTATTTGCCTATTCTGAATCTAGCTTTTAATAAGGAAGACCTTACCTTTTAATAGGGAGGTAGCAGGGCTAGCTCCCTTGGGGAAAATTTCTAGGAGGGCATCACTGAAAACGGAAAGTTGCTCCCTAACTGCATAATATTTACATAATGAGCAACATTTGCAGCCGAAGTCAAAAAAGGCCAAATGACTTTGAAGGCCTGCTTACCTTAAATTGCTGACAGTGTGAGGCAGGCAATTATATACTGTTCCTTCTCAGTATATATTCATGGAGGGATGATTTCAGATGACAGTAGAATCAACTTTTCTCATAGTATTCTAAATAAAGAGTTTAAGGTTTGTAGGAACACTCCCCCACCCCAAAAAAGAGGCCAGTTGACCCAGTCAGCTTCTTCCCTGGGTCCTAAGCACAGTTTGCAATGCAGTGGCATCCACATCATTGTACACAGCAGTTGTAATGTTGGCCTGTGTACAATGATACCACAGGCATGCATTCTGATTCCTGATACGTAGATTGCAGCATTTGTATGATGGTGTCAGAGAACGTAGGATAATAGAGTTGAGCAGGAGATCCTATACCAGTGATGGCAAATCTTTCAGAGACTTAGTGCCTGGATGAGTCATGGCTAATGAGTCGTAGCTTGTGATGTCATCGCCTGGTGCCACTACTGCTTTCCGAGCATGTGCATGGCCCCTATGTGTGCTGTGACCTCATCGCCTGGCGACGCCACTCCTTTCCGAGCATGTTCATCCTATGCTCAGCTCTGGGGCGATGCTGGGATGACTTGGTTCGTGTGCTGAGAGGGAGGGCTCTGTGTGTCCGTTGCGGCACATGTGCGAAAGGTTCACCAACACAGCTCTATACCATTTTGGACAAATGGCTGTCCAATCTCTTCTTGAAAACCTCCAGTGATGGAGCATCCACAACTTTTGGAGGCAAGCCGTTCCACATCATACATGTGTCATCATTTACCTTCTCACAGATTGCCATGCTGAGTAATGTCCTTTCAGTTAATTCCACCAGGTTAATTGCATAGTGGAGGCGCTTAAATGTAAACCACTGTTGTAACTTGACACTTGACACTGTTGTAATTGTCATTAAAACGCCAAAGATCTAGAGTTCAAAGGTTTCCTTCCTTTTCTAAGGTATAAATATTCCTGCAGTTAACTGCATAAATCTACTCATGTCTTTATTTTTAGATTTTCCATTTTCTTCTTTAAACAATGACAAATGTTATAACTTTGGTGTTGCTAGAACTAGTGAAATACAGATGCCTCTAATTTTCTTATAGATTGCCTTTCAAAAATTTTAGGTGCAATCTAAAACTGAATGTTCCAACATAAACTGAACAGGAGAAACGTTTTGAATTTTTTTGTTGAGTTGGTGTATCACACCAACAATGTACAGTGTTTCAATAGATTTCCCCTAATTCTACAGGAACAGGTCTTAATGTCCCTGCAAACAATTCATTTGATCTTCATATCAAGATCCTATTCCCATAATTTGGGCAAATAATTTGAGGTTGCATTCCAGAGTACTTTTATAATATAGCTCAATATCACATTTAGATCTTTAACTGAAGGTGGTCCTTGTGATGACTGCAATGGAGCCTGCCCATTACAGTCAATGGTTGTTACAATTGTAGAACAGGTCTGTCACATGTGACCTGATTTTACCACTTTTTGGTAGCAGTTGTCACATGAGTGCAATGGTCATAAGTGCGAATACGGCAGTTGTAGGTGTGAACATTGCTTTGGGTATGCAAATCCATTGTACGCTATCATGTGGTTTCTCTGAAAACCAGACGTTCTGGGTTTTAGAGAACCATCCTAAAACATTTTCATGTGACCACAGATGTTACAAACAGCTGTAAATGTGGCTGTGTTGCTGACTGTCCAAAATGTAGTCATGTGAGTGTGTGTGTGTGTGTGAGTGGAGTGACGGTTGGAACATCAGATATATAAATGCTAACTTTCCTTTAATTTTTTTAATTTGTAAAAATGAATTGTTGATTTTGATTCAAGTGCTGCATCTCTTAAAGATTCTAAAATTGCAGGTAGACCATACTGTAAGAGATAACCAGGCTGAGCCTGAAGGTGGAAGTCAACCGCACTATCAGTCTGGAGTCCCTAAGCCCCCGAAAAAGACCTAAGTCCAGTTCCCTTTGAAGTCCCTTGTCTCTTATCTGGCCGCCAATTTGCCTTAGCATTAGTAGATCAGATTCTTGTATATACGTTGGATGGAATCAATTTGCAGTGCTTTTGAACTCTATCCTGGTTTCTTGTGCCTGACATATATTGTTTAAGTAATGCATGCCTCAGTTGTATATATTGTCAAACAGATATTAGAGATGTCAACAGATCATCTCTGAAAGCTTTAAAATAACCATTCGAGACTAACTGACTAAAAGTGTCTCTTTCTTTTTAGCCCAAATGTTCCGGCAAAACAATCTTCCCTTCTATTTTTAAACATTGGTTTATTCCACACCATCATTTTCTCATGTGATTAGGCATCAAAATGTATCCACTTATCTATTAATAACAAATATGCCTGCAAACCTTCAAAGCTGCAAACAAAGATTCCTACCGTATTTAAAATAGATGGATCCTATATACTTGCTGTTCGAATGGATCCAAAGAGGGGACTAATCATGAAAAGTTTGCAGTTTGTTTTTTTACAGGTATGCCATCTACAGTCTACTGATTATTTCCTCATGGGGTAAGAACTTGGGATTCAGAAATTACTAACAGAAAATTTGTGATTCCACCCTTCCTTGTTTTTTCTTCCTTTTTTCTTATTTTGTTTTATTTTAATATATATTTTAAGGAACAACCAAGAAAAAAGTCAAGAAAGGAGAACCAAAAA
>JANHFO010007605.1:19979-33156 GCA_032468095.1 Pareas carinatus
CCCCCCCCCCCCCCCCCCCCCCCCCCCCCCCCCCCCCCCCCCCCCCCCCCAGGGGAGTGACTGTGAGCCAGTCACTCTCTCTCAGCCTCAGGAAGAACAAGATGAAGGCAAACCACTTCTGAAAATGTTGCCAACGTTCAGCTTGCATTTGTCCATGTAGTCGTTAAAAGTCAAGAGTGCCTTGAAGGCAAAAGGAAAATAAATAATAAATAAAGGCTTGGAATAGGCAATATAGCCTAAGACAGGACTAGAACAGATGGTCTCCTGGCATCTAATTTCAGCACCTTTAATCACTGCACCAAAACGGATTCTCATCTCAGTCTTCGAGAAATGCAAAGTTCCAACTGAGTTCCAAACTTCAGTTTGATTTTGGCATTTGGCCTGAAGAATGTATTTAATTATGCATTCAAGAGATATGCCATTATACCCTATCTTTGTTCTCAATTTTCCTGTGAGACTTTCTCAAGAACCTTTCAGATTGTTCAGAGCAGTAGTGTCCAATCTTGGCAACTTTAAGACCTGTGAAATTCAACTCCTAGAATTCCCCAGCTAGCCATGGATTAATTAATTCTGGGAGTTGAAGTCCACAGGTCTTAAAGTTTCAGGGTTGAACATCCTGCTTCAGAGAGTCCTACTCATGGTGAAACCCATTGTCTGTTCAGATGATGCTAATCAAAACAGGAAGGTTCATGATTAAGAACCTCTGATGAATGTGGTCACATTCTTTCTATGCATGAAGAAATTTCCTATTTGTCTTGAATACAGGAATATAGTTTCCATGTGAGTTATTTAATGGAACAATGCGATATATTGAGGTTCCTTGCATGTTCTGTCTTGCTCATTTGTTCTCATGGGTTCAGCTAAGACTGCTGGTCTTTATCCAATTCAATGGATCTCATCCATTCTACACTCTTGTTTTGCAGGGTTTATAGGCTGCCTTCACAGCTAGGATTGCTGTGACTTGAACCCTAAACTAATGCCTCGTATCAGAGGCAGGAACATATGCAGACCACACGAGGGTTTACTTGTATATGCAAACGTGGACCATAGATGTATTACACAAGTATAAACCCACTGGCGCAAAGCTCACCATCGTTCTTGCAAAATATCTGATCTATTTGTCTTTATTTTATTAATAACAAGATGTGTCAAGTCTCTAATTAGATGTGTCCAAACACTAATTTCATTGCGGGTCACTTGGACTGCAGCTGCAGTTGCTGCGGACCACTCTCCCCATCTCCCCCCTGCCCCCCTGCACCTGTCGGTGATCCCCTGTAGCCCCCCCTTTACAGCCAGCACTGACCCCCTGTGGCTGTTGGTTACCCCACTCAGCCATTGGTACCTCCCGCTGCCCCCTCCATGGTTATTGTGGGATTTCCAGTGGCCCCCATCCAGCAGCCTCCCCCGGCTCACACGCGGCCTGCCTGTGATTTCTACAGACCTCCCTGACTAAAGTGGGTCAGTTCCTCACCGTCTCCATGGCAACCTCACGGGCCAGATTGATGTAGGCCGTGAGCTGGATATGGCCCGCTTGTGTTGGACATATATGCGCTAAGATGATGGACCGCAATGCAGCTACAAGAGTCCAAGGGGTTGAATTAACACAGATATCATAGTGCTACTTGGCCTCCTATCTTACAGGTCATTCTTCCACAGGGTGATATTGGTTTCCCTCCAGGGCCCAAGAAGAAATGACCATCCATTCTTAGAGTCAGTTTGAATGAGAAATCAGACCAGTAACAATTTTCTATTCTGTCTAGAGCTGTCTGGATCCCAACAATGCATTTCAATCTAGGTCAGCACGTAATGGCAAAAACTGAAGAGGGGCACTCCATAAGCACACGGAAGGAAAGGACCCGGCAATTAATATTTTACAGCCCTGCAACAAATGTTAGCAAAAAGTGACTTCATAGATTGTCCGATGTTTGGAGCCAAAATATTCAATGAGCATTACAGATGGCCATTTGTGTGATTTTTGGAAGTGTTGGTTGTCATCTAATTGGAACAAGGGGGCGAATTCATTATCATGCAATCAGAAGAGTGCATTAACTGGAGCTGGAGGGGAAACCTGTAGCATCACTTGGGACGAGTGATTTTGGTTTAGTTTTATTTTAGTCTAATATTGTCAAATGGAAAAATACTCCAAATGTTTATTTATTTATTTATGTATTTTATTATTTAGACTTATATACCACTTAACAGTGCTTTACAGCACTCTCTAAGTGGTTTACACAGTTAGCATATTGCCCCCCAACAATCTGGGTCCTCATTTTACCGACCTCGGAAGGACGGAAGGCTGAGTCAACCTTGAGCCAGTGAGAATCGAACTGCTGAACTTTTGATGGCCAATGGCAGATGGCAGTCAGCAGAAATAGCCTGCAGTACCGCTTTTAACCATTGCGCCATCCTGGCTCTCCCTTGTTGACCAAGGGAGAAAAACTGCTTTGGCATGAAGGTCATGTTGGTTAGACTTGTGTGGTGCTTTTGAAGAAAGTTTGGAGTCCATAGCAAATAGCAGCCGGGAGTATTATTATTTTTTTCCTATGAAGGTCCCGCTCGCTGAATCAAACTAGCATGTGCTCATGTGCTTTTGTGTAAACGTTTGTTTGAAAGATACTTATCCCTGTATAGATTTGCTCAAATCTTGTGATTTGGTTCAAAGAGAGATAGTTTATTAATTGATTAGCCCTGAAAGAATAGCCTACTAGGTGTTCTGCTCCCAACAAAATATATTAGCAGAATAACAGTGTTGGAAGGGACCTTGGAAGTCTTCTAGTCCACCCCACTGCTCAGACAGGAAGCCCTAAAGCAGTGGTGGCGAACTTATGGCAGGCGTGCCAGAGGTGGCACTCAGAGTCCTCTCGTTGGGCACACGCACCGCAATCCCAGCACAAAGTTCTTTACTAGAAAGCCAGAAGGACATAGGACTCCCCTTCCCCTCTCCACGCATGCCTGAGGATGTTTCGGATATTATCCGACCCTCTGCCCAGCACCCCAATGGGAGCGCTTCCTTCCTCCCCTGTCTGGGGTAAGGCAGGAGACTCACAGGCAGCGTGGAGTGTTGGCCATGGGGGGAGGCGGGTGTTGCTGTGTTGTCACGTTGAGATAAACAAGTGGCTTTGGGGTTGTAATTTGGGCACTCTCTTAAAGGTTCACCATCACTGCCCTGTACCATTTCAGACAAATGGTTATCCAATTTCTTCTTTAAAACCTCCAGTATTGGATCATCCAAAACTTCTGGAGGCAAGCTGTTCCCCTGATTAATGGTTCTCACTGTCAGAAAATTTCTTCTTGGTTCTGTATTGCGTCTCTTCTTGATTAGTTTCCTTCCTTTCCTTCTTGTCCTGCCTTCAGGTGCTTTGGAGAATAGTTGGACTCCTTCTTTTATGCTGTGATGTGTTGCTTGTGGCTACTTTCTTGTGACTCCTTTCTTTCAACATGGTTTTCTCTCTTTCTCTCCCTTAGGTGCTAGGCTCTTATCATCTTTGAAACTCTGACCATCTTGATTTATTGGTCTTGGTGTCTGGGAATGCTGGATTGTGTAGACCAGCCTCTGAAGACCCTTAGTTGAGTATTCAGATGACCAGATTGCAGGAGGCTTCTTTCTGTTTCTTTTCGCATCCTCTCTAGCTATTTCTTCTCCCACTTTTCTAAGACTAGTAATATTCCCTTAACAGCAAACAACCATCGTAATAATTGAAGTCGCATACAGCAAGCAAATGCCAATTCTTAGAATGATCAAAGTGGAGATGGAAGATTATGGGAATCAGTGATAAACCTGGGAGGAACCCCAGATAATACATGGTTATTGATTGGACACTTCACTGATATTGGCAATCCGCCTTCACAAAAAGCAGTAGACCAATGAGTAAGTTTACATAAGGGCAAAGTGTTTCATTACTGTGCAACTAGCTCTAGGACACTACAGAAGTATCCTTCCACTGATCAACCACAATTCCTTCTTGTAAACCTCTCCATCAAATGTTTTTGATAGAAATATATATGAAAACATGCATCATGTGTCTGAGAAATGGCATTGTATTAATTGGATGTCTTGATTGATTGTTGCTGGTCTCATAGGTCACTTTTCTGAGTCTTTAACTGTGAAATGTCAATTAAACACTTTATTTTTTAAAAATGTGTATATTAGTGTGATGTGGGGAAGCCAACATTTCAGAAAGATCAGTCAAAGTGGAGAGACGGTTGTTGAAATTTGACTGGACTTAGAGGGAGGTCAGTAGTTGTTGTTTCTCTGGAAGGAAATCTTTACGAAATGATTAATTTACCAGAAAAAAAGCAGCAGTTCCAGCCATTTCCTGAGCTCTCTCGGATAAATAATACAGACGTGATAAAGGCCAACTGTGTCATTTTAATAATTGATATCTGGCTGCTTTTCGGGCCCACCTGAAGAGTATTTATTGTGTTTTGCCACAGTCTACTCCAAACAGAGCTCGGATTATCAGTTGCCTCGGCTCTATTTCAGTCAGCGGTGTTCCGTTTTGCAAAATCTTATTTCTCCCAGTGCCTCCCTTTAAACTGATTGGGTCCTCCGGGTCAATTTAGCCCAGCCTCAACAGGTAGACTTGAATGAATAATGACAATTAAGAAAGCTGGCGGGGAAGTATAACTCAGTTTCAATGAGGAAGACACAGAGAAATGCCAGGATCCATTCCTCAGGCAAAGAGACAGGCATGGGTAACTGAACTGAACTGGGGAGATCTGTTGATGGATGGGCAAGGCAGCAAATGAAGATCCTAAGAACATCTCTGCAATGGGAAGGCTAACCTAATTTATACAATACACGAGGGGGGGGATTTACAATTTACCGTAATATGTGTTTCATATGGGATCACGCCAGGTAGATCAGATCAAGGAATCAATTCCGCAGGAAAGCTTAAAACTGCTTTGACTGAGGTTAGCTTTGATAACAGAATTTTGAAAGCCTGATCATATTTCATCCGCTTTTGCCCAAGTAACAGGTCTTGTATAAACCTTTCAAGATCATCTTCCTTACTCCCTACAGGTAGTCTTTGACTTCCGATGACAATGAAGTCCAAAATTTCCTGTGGCTAAGTGAGACATTTGCTAAGTGAGACTTGACTTAGCCACCGATGACTTTCCTTGCCACCGATGTTAAGTGAATCCCCTGCCGTTGTTAAATTAGTTACACGTATGTCCAGTGAATCAGGCTTCCCTTTTGACTTTCCTTGTCAGAAGTTCGCAAAAGGGGTTATTCATTAATTTAGAGATTGTAAAGATGAAAAGTAATCAGTTTGAATTGTTTAAAAGTTGATGTCTGATATATGGATTTTGGTTTGACTTAAAATGTATATCCTGGAAGGAGATATTTAGTGTTGGAAGGGTAAGGATGGAAAATAATAGAAATAGGTTAAATAAGCAAAAAATAGTTTATCCTCACAAAATGCATTCAAAATTAAAACTAAAAGATATTAAATTGTAAAGAAATAGGGAAAGAATGATGATATAGAGGAAGCAAATTAGGAATGGATCTAAGATAGAGAGGCGATGAGAAAAAATAAAGAGAGAAGAGTGGTTGTTAAATAAGAATGGTAAAGGAAGAGAGGAAGAGAGAAAAAAGAGAGGAAGGGAGAAGAAGAGTAAGAAAAGGTTCAGAAATGAAGGAGAAGGTGAAGAGGGAAGGGTGGGGAGAAGGAGAAGGAAAATACCTAATAAAAAGGGAACAGAGATTTACGAAATGTGGAAATCAGGGTATAAAAGGTGTTAGATGATATAAGATTTGATTATGACATATATTTGTAAAATCTCTCGTTTAGATTTAACCCCCCTGACTGTACTGCTCCCCCTTGTCATGAATGTACTGAAATGTGGTAAATGGAAAATAATCAAGAGGGAGGTTTGGTAGGAGTCAATTGCCAAGTGGCTGAATTTCGATCACAACCATGGAGATGTCACAAGGGTTGTAGTGTGAAAAACGGTCATAAATCAGTTTTTTCAGGGGTGCTGTAACTTTGAACAGTTGTAAGTCAAGAACTACACCACATTACATAATTCCATCCATTCCATTCCATAGGCTCAGTGCCAGGACACTGGTAACTATTGAAGAGTGTAAACATATCTCTTGAGGGAGATAAGCAGTTCAGAAATGTGAGTTGCAAATCAATCAATCAAACAAATTTCAGTTAAGAAAAGAAACCGCCCAGACTTTGCCAATACATCAGAGGCCCTTTAGATCGGAGGTCTCCAACTCTGGTTCCCTTTATGGCTTGTGGACTTCAACTCCCAGAATTCCCCAGCCAGCATGGGAATTGAAGTCCACAAGTCTTAAAAGGACCAAGGTTGGAAACCTCTGCTTTAGATAGTCATCTCACAGCTAGCTTAATTACAACCAGTTCTAAATGGGACTGCCCTTGAAGGCTATCTGGAAGTTGCAACCGATTCAAAATGCAGCAATACTGTAAGGGCAGTAGCGGGTACTTTGCAAGATGCATGGGCTATCAAACAACTCCCAGGTCCTATCTAAGTTGCTAGCTGTTGCCTGTAAAACCCTGTGTGGCTCAGGTATTTTTTGGAGTCAGAAAACCTCAAAACCCAAATAAATACACAGGGAAACAAACTCAGCACATTTCTTGTGCCATATGGTTCCACCCACTTGGTGACTGTCACCTTAAAAAAAAAATATGGTTCTTGAACACAAAACTGTTCACTTTTTCGTTAGAATAGAAGTGAAACTATTGCAAATATAGCTTCACCTATATTCTATATGTTCGTGATGACAAACCTATGGCATGTGTGCCGCAGTGGGAACCCAGAGCCCTCTCTGCTGGCACACGAGCCAAGCTGCCCCAGCATCGCCCCAGAACTGAGCATGCTCAGAAAGAGAGTAGCGATGCCAGACGATGATGTCACGAGTTGCAACTCATTAGTCATGACTTGTCCGGGCACTCATTGTCTAAAAGAGTTAGCCATCACTGCTATATGTCCTATCAACCAGAGGTCCCCAATCTCTCATCCACGGAAAAATCTTTCTCCATGGAACTGGTTCCTGGTGCCCAAAATGTTGAGGGCCACTGATATAAACTATATAGATGCTTTGTAGTACTTAGGTGAGGCCATAGCTGAGAATCCAGGGAACTGAAATTCATACATCCTTGGGGAAATAAATAATTATTTTGCCACAACATATTATTATAATAAATAGTAAGATGGTAAAAATCCCATTCCCTTCCTTCCCTCCCCGTGTGTCCTTGATTTTAATCTTGGTTTTAATTTACTCTTGTTTTAATGTAGATGTATGTTTATGTCTGCAAAGTGCACAGAGTTACCTTATGGGTGGCCAATAAATTTCATAAATAAAAAATAAATGAATAGGAGTTCCCCATTTCAACTAAGCACGAGTGAGATGATCCTTCTGAGATGTGATTAGTTATTTGTCCTTCTGTAACAAGTGGCTTAGCTGAAATAATATTATACTCACAAAAATTAGTAATCAAAGTGAGAAATTGAGAAGGTTCTCAAAATGATAGTTTGAAAAAAGTTTATATGGTAAAGAATGATATAGATATAGATATTACTATGGACTGTATATTTTAAATTAAGAATTTCTTATTAACTGTGTGGATTATAGAATGTTAATAAGCGGTCTAGCTGAAATTATGTTTAACATATTGATTATTATAAATGTATGTTTTATAGAATTGTAGTAAGGGGTTTACCTGAAATGGGACTGAGGATATTGATTATTAGTTGGATTCATTATGGATCTGAACTGTATAAAACAAAATGATATGGAGGGGGAAAAACGTAAATTGACGAATTTGAAAAAGGGGAAATTTTAGAAAATTAGTAAGTTGAATATGGTAGCATTGTGAGTATGGAATGGATGTAAAAAGTGTGATTTATAAAAATTAGACTTTTAATTTGAAAAAGAGACTGGATGTAAATTAAGATGAAGGAGGATTTAAGAAGAAGAAGAGGAAGAGGAGGCAGAAGAGAAGAAGAACAGCAGGGAAGAGGGAGAAGAAGAAGGAAGAGGGCAAGAAAAATGAAATAGTTGTGTTATTTGATGATTCTGGTTTTATTTCTTTGTTCTTTTTTTTCTCTTCATCTTTTCTCTGTGTATGTTCAGTTCATGTTGAAAATACAAAAGATATTTGCAAAAAAAAAAGTTATTCGTCCTTCTGCATTCTTGCTCTTGACTCATGACTCGGCCTATTGATTTGTTCTTTGGTCCTGGCATAAACATTAATTCTGATTAATTACCTAATCCTACATCCTGTCTCGGTTCACTCAGAGACCACTTCAGGGTGAAGAACAAACTGATATCTCTTCCAAGTCCAGATCTTCAATAATATTGAATAGCAGTGAATTGCAATGAATATTTATCTTCTACCCTACTCAAGACAGAAGAAAGCTTGCTCAGATGGCATTGATCACATGTGCTGCATGTATAGCTCCATCTCCCTTAAGGGTGGATCTATATTCCTTCTTAGAAGACTAAATGGCCACTCAAGAAGAGCTGTCCACGTTGCCAGCTCAGCCTTAGTGGTATACAAAGTTCTAAGCGACTTTGAGCCCGAATATCTAGATCACTTTCCCCAAGATAAATATACAGTGGCTAAAGTTGATAGATTGTGTCATCTTGCAGTGATTCATGGTGGCAACTGCTCTTACCTTCTTTCTTGATGTTTGATGGGCTATCAACAATGTCATAATTGAAGGCCCAAACTGAAAATCTGCCTCTTCAAACAGATCTTTCTTGTTCTTGTATTCCTAACCTCTCTCATCCATTTGAATGCATATTTTATGGCCTGTTTAAGGATCTTTGTTTATACAAATGTCTTCAGTAAATAAATATCTGAAGCTGCTCTCTAACAGTAGTGTTGGCTTTATCTAATCAATTCAGTCTCTTTTCAACAGGGGCGCACAGTGGCTCAGCAGCTGAGACCCTGTGCTTGTCGATTGGAAGGTCGGCAGTTCTGCAGTTCGAAACTGTAGCGCCACGTAATGAGAGTGAGCTCCCGTTATTTGCTCCAGCTCCTGCCACCCTAGCAGTTCGGAAGCATGTAAAAATGCAAGTAGAAAAATAGGGACCACTTTGATGGGAAGGGAACAGCGCTCCGTGCGCCTTAGGCGTTTAGTCATGCCATCCACATGACCACGGGGACATCTTCGGACAGCACTGGCTCTTCGGCTTAGAAACGGAGATGAGCACTGCCTCCTAGAGGTGGACACAACTAGCACGCGTGTGTGTGAGGGGAAACCTTTACCTTTGCCTTTTTACCTTTTCAACAGATGAATGGGATGAATTGGGATGGGCCAATCAATCCTGAAAATGATTTTTTTTTCTCCAGGTGGATATGCTTTTGTGATACTCTGGAATCCTTATTTTTTATTTTTATTTTTTTAAAAAACAATTCTATTTCTTAGTGAAAATAGCATGGCTTACTGTTTTAAAATTTTAAAATTGTTTATTATCTTGGGTAGTTTATATTCTTCACACTCCATTCATCACCTTTTCCCATTTGCAAAATGACATGTTTCAATCAGATCTTTGAGGCAACCAATCTTCAGCAACCAATTGCACTCTGATCCAGGTGAATCTGAGGGTGCAGATGAACCCCCAAATTTGCCTCAACGGCTCTCAGGGAGAGTGCTAAGAACAAGATGACTGCAAAGAAATGTAATCCTTCCATTCCCCACCACCACCACCAGCATCCTGTCAAAACCTATCCTTCCATCCTCCCACTATCCAAACTCAACTATCAGTACCTATCCTTTCACTACCACGACCACCAACACATCTTCAGAACTGATGAAGCTTCTTGAATGAAAAGTGAAAGATTTTCTTCTTCCTTAAGGAAAAAAAACAGTCCAATTGCCTTTTGAAGGAAAAAAAGCGCCTTTGAAACAATTACGACCTGGATGACTGGGAATCTCCACAGACGATCTGATAAAACCATTGAGAACCTATTTAGTATAAATACAGACTAGAGTTGAACAGACTCCATTAAAAGCCTTGAGGCTAAGAGGGTGTTAGCATTTCTCATACTACTGTTATGGTATGTTATTAATCATCACCACCATCATCTTTCATTTTCCAAGTACATTATGACGTATGAAGAACTCTAAGTGTTTTCAACCGCCTGGAAAGTGTCTAATAGCTTGGTAATACTTTCCCTGTTGTGTCTTTCAAGTTTTATGCAATTGCAACAAAAATGCAAAATGTGTTTAATTAAAGATGCTGGATAGCTTTATGGAACAGATATATTGCATAAATTGAAAGAATCATACCTCATCCACTGTGCAAAGTAAGTTTAATTTTATTATATGCAGGAATGGAACTTACTACAATTTTAAGAGAAAAGGAGAAGAAACCAGAAACATTTTAAATCAATATTTTTAAAAAATATTTAAATACATGAGGATGAAATTGTAGATTTCTCAATTGAAAACTGGAATATCTGAGCTAATAAATTAGTTAGCAGAGACAATTTTTTCTTCTTTTCTTTTTCCAATAACGTAATCTGGAAGAGCTCTGCTAATCATGAACATACAATTTTTTTTGGCTTTTATTTTACCATTCTAATTGTGTAGATGCCCCATTTTCTCCATGGATAAATGAATCTGATCGAACTAGTGCTCAGCTGAAATATTATCCTACTTTTTTTTAAACTATCAATTCTCATAGAATAAGATCTCAGAGAATTAGTTTTAGAAAACTTTTTTGTTTCGAAGGAGGAAAGAATGTGCATCTAAATCCTGCCTTCCAATATATCAGGGGTGTGAGATATGAATTTAACCAGTTTATTCTTGAATGATTTTACTGTCAGTTTGAGAGCAAAGGTTACTCCATGTTTGTCTTATGCTTATATGTACACGACAAGATGAATGCACTTTATGACTATGAATGTATCTTATGCTTCTTCTTTTTTTAAATAAACATCTTTATTGGATTAAAACACTCATAACATACAAATTTTACAAACATATAACAAGATGAATATACTTTATGATTATGAACGTATCATATGCTTATATTTGCATGACAAGATGAATGTACTTTATGATCTTGAATGAATCTTATGCGTATGTACTTTATGAATGTGTCTTATGATTGTAATAATCACAGTTTTTTTATTGTATGAATGTAGGTATAGGGCATGTACACTGGAGACGGGAGATTCTGATTCTGATTCTGTTTCTGATTCTGTATTCTCATTTTCCAAATTAAAAAGGGGGGGGCAACTCCCTTATCGATCAAACTGAAGGAGGAGGGATTTTTTAAAAAAAAAATGGCAGAAGAAAATGTCAGGATAGTATTAAGTGCAGAGAATTTCTTTTTTCCCTGGAGACCTATCCCCAAGGTTTTCAAGGTGTGGTCCGTGGACCCCTGGGGGATTCGTGACAAGTTGTCAGGGGGTTCTGACGACAGGTCAAGAAAAATTTGGAAAAAGTCATAGACATGAATGAGTTGAATTTTGGGAAATGGGCTCTGCCATGAAGCAAGGACATGTTTTGGGGGTCCACAGTTTGAAAAAGATTGAAGAGCCCTGGCCTTTCACATTGCAAAGGGAGATTCAGGCCCTTAGTCAAAGGACGCTGTCAACTGCTATGAAGGCCTGGATCTCCTGGGTTATATAGGTTACAAAATGCCACCCTCAGAGCCTCTGCTGATTCAGTGCTTGTTAGAGTCTAAACACACAAGGAAAATAAATATTGAGAACTCCTTTAAAATAATAAAGTCTTGGCTCCTTGTGAGGTTCATGCTTCCCCAGCTCAGTCTCTCTATCTCAGCATTTGCTTCTGATTTATGGCACGATGACTCCCTTCTTACACTGTAATGCAATTCATATCCACTTTTTAATGCATATCGTGCTATAATGAGTGCACCAAAGAGGATAGCAGGGAGACCCCCAATTGGCTGTGACAGACAAAAATACTTCTTTCATTATTTCCCTTCTGTCATTCATGGAACAAGGGATAAAATACGAGTCCCCTTGGTGTATTGCAAATAGATGGGACACACATCTATAACCACTTCTCTCTTTTTTTTTAAAGTCCCATATCCTTTTTTCTAAGAACAATAAAATGAGAACAGCCACCCTCAAGTGGCACTTCTTGGAAATGTCAGCTATTGGTGGTGATGGCCATTGTTATCCAAGACATCTGCAGGTTCCTACTTGAGCTGATAAGGCTACGTTGACATGTTGCAGGAAGGCAGTATTGAACTTCTTGGTGGTTTAACACATAGTAAACATGGTTTAAGGGGCGCGGTGGGTCAGCGGCTAAGACGTTGAGCTTGTCGATCAGCAGGTCGGCAGGTCGGCAGTTTGAATTCCTAGAGCCGTGTAATGGAGTGAGTTGTCATTACTTGCCCCAGCTTCTGCCAACCTAGCAGTTTGAAAACATGTAAAAAATGCAAGTAGAAGAATAGGAACTACTTCAAGGGGAAGGTGACTGCGCTCCATGTGCCTCAGACGTTCAGTCATATCGGCCACATGACCATGGGGACATCTTCAGACAGTGTTGGCTCTTTGGCTTTGAAACAGAGATGAGCACCACCTCTAGAGTTGATTACGACTAGCACACATGTGCGGGGGTAACCTTTGAACATGGTTTAGGAGCCATGGTGGCACAATGTTTAGAATGCGGCATTGCAGGCTTATTCTGCTGACTGCCAGGAGTTCAATCCTGACCAGTTCAAGATTGACTCAGTCTTCCATCCTCCTAAGTTCAGTAAAATGAGAATCCAGATTGTTGGGGGCAAGATGCTGACTCTATAAACCACTTAGAGTGGACTGTAAAGCACTGTGAGGCAGTATATAAATCCAAGTGCTATTGCCATTTATAAACTTAGCATCCTATGTGAATCCAGATGTGCATTGCTAAACAAACCATGGATAATGCAATGCGTGTTCTTGTTGCAGAAGTGGGAGGTTGTAACCTATCAGGCAATTCACATTGCTGAACTTAACAAATGCCAAATGGCAATTACAGTTCTTGTTGTTGCTTTGCACATTAAATTAAATTGACTCCCCTGCTCCCTAGCAACCCTGTTGTTGAGGATTGTGCTCATTAAAAGCAAAACTGTTTGCCCAGATGGCATTTAGCTGGCCTGGACTTGATGTTTAAAAAAAGCCAGAGAGCCAGAGAGTTCAGGACTGGAGACCTGGAAATGCTGGAGGTGTAGACTAAC
>JANHFO010007607.1:26507-40078 GCA_032468095.1 Pareas carinatus
TCTCTCTCTCTGTCTCTCTGTCTGTGTGTCTTTTTCTCTCTCTCTCTCTCTCTCTCTCTCTCTCTCTCTCTCTCTCTCTCTCTCTCTCTCTCTCTCTCAGCCTACATATATATAAGAGATTGGGCCTGCCAGGGATGGTTTATAGTTCTTATTTACCCTTCCAATTACAGATCCAATCCTGCTCTTCAGCAAGATGAGTAGCAGACTTTGAATGGCTACCATACAGTGTAGGATTAATCAAGGCAATTTTAACTGTTCCAAACCCTCTTGAAGGTTCCAAACCCTCTTGAAGAAAACAATTAATTAAAAAGCTGTACTCTTAAGTGTACGTACTGAGGATGGTTGCATAGCAGGCGTTTGATTGTTTCTGGCTGTTTTATGAATTCTGAATTGCCTCTTATTGATATTTGTTTCTTCCTGTCCAAACATGTGATCTTTGACTGCTCTGGCATATCCAGGAATCTCTAATTATAAAGGCTCTTTCAGTGTGATCTCTTGCTTCACAATTTAATTGTGATTATTTTAGTTTCTTTGGAAAATTTGTTTCACCTGCCTTTTACCTGATACATTTTTTTGCATATATTTTTCAGTATGTTGCAAACTGTGAGAATTTAACTAAAAGGCAAGGTAAAAAAATGTTTACATTATTTTTTTTAAATCTATTATGACAGCCAGAAACTTTACCCATAAATAAATACCATGGTACCCAATCTGACCCCAAACTTCATTAAAAATAATTACAAAACAAGTTAAAAAAATAACCATAATCTCACCAAATTACCAGATTATCTGTTTTCAGTGTTCTTATACAGAACTTGCAAGAAAAGGGAGCAAGATTGCCCAAATCTTATAAAATTTAATGACATCAAAACATTTTGGAAGGGTTTTTTTTTTTGCTGGGGAGGGGTGCTCAAAAATACAACAGACTTACGTGATGACAGTCACAGGCCAAATTCCCCTCCCCCCAATCTTATTCTCTCAGTCAAGTTCTATGAAAAACTGCATGAATACACATTTCTCAGTATCTCATAACTAAGTCCTCAACTTTTTGGAAAAGATCTAGTACTGAACAAATGTAGTGTACCTGTGTACAAATCCTTTTAAACTCACAAACCTATCTGTCCATGATTCGGAATGTCACACTTTCAAAACAGTGTTTCCGCAACAATTTACCTGAAACACATGAAACATTTTATCTAACGCACACAATTAATTTAAAATATATCTGATGTGTGATCTAGTACAGTAGTCGTCAAATATCTATTGACAAAACCTATAAAAACATGCAAATGTTTTCATTCATATATATTTAGGATTTTACTGTTGAAACAATTCACTGAATAAAGGTGGCTTTAAAAAGGCCCTCAATTATATATTTTAAGGTATTTGTAGTAAAAATATTTATTAAAAATGCTGATGGAAGATGCCATGCAAGAAGGGGCATTTCCCATTCCCTCATGTGTAGGGAAAAAAAAAACTATTTTAAGACTGTATCTATAATGGCATATATTACATATATTATCGTCTTATTCTGGAACTATGGTTTTTAATCATGTGCAAACATAATCCATGAATTATTTGATCAACCCATTCAAACTTCTGTTTCATCAATAGATTTCTTTAGGTTTCACCTTCATATGATGGTAATAGGCTTGGCTATATTATTTACTAGCTTTTTGTACCCGTGCTCCGCCACGGGTTTTGTATAATTCTGTGCAGCTCGCCCATCCATCAGAGGCTTCTCCCTTGCACGGCCTCCCCTACCCAGCAGAGGCTTCTCCCGCCGGCTTCAGCCTCTCCCACTCAGGCCACCGGCACAAGAAAGCAGAGGCCTCAGGCAGCCTCCTCTACCCAGCAGAGGCTGGGAGAAACTCTGCGCATGCGCAGTGACTTCCTTGAACTACACCGATCAGTTGGAGTCTCTGAGTGAAGTCAGCGCATGCGAGTGGCTTCCTTGTCCGCGTTTTGCCAAAAATCATAAATAACTGTTAAAAATTAATATTTTGAAAAATCTTTTCTTAGTGAGTGCCTAGATGGCAATACAAAGATATGCAGCCAGTTTTATCTTTGTAGTGTTAATGGCTTTAGAGATCTCTTGATGAGTAATACAATCAGGAGTCATATAGTCACACAGTGAGTGAATCGTTTTTGGATTATATATCTATAGATTTCAAAAACGCGCTGTGATTCTGTAGCTTAACATCAGCTTGTATTTGAGATGATGGTATGAAACTATACCAAGTTAATTTAAGGAATGGTCAAAAAATGTGAAGTATTTTCTTTGTATGCTTTAGTCACTACTAATATCTGCTGGATTTCTTTGTCTTAGATTTTTCTTATTGTTTCAAAGCATTATCTATTACCTATTCCAGACCCATGTAAAATGAAGTAGGTTAAAAATCTATTTTTATTTCATTTATGGCCGAAAGGGGGAATATCGGCCAGAGAGATAAAAATATAATAGATAATTTCTGCTATCTAGGAAAGTTCCTGTCTTCTAAGGATTTCAAATTTCCTTGTGACATCCATGGCAGAAGCATGAAAAGGTAACATCATGGAATATTTTGGATAGAAGCCTAAGCTGACATTTACCGTATTTTTCGCACCATAAGACGCACTCCCCCCCACAAAAAAAGTGGGGGGAATGTGTATGCATCTTATGGAGTAAATACTCCAAAAAAGCATGGGAGATCGATTCGCAGGGCGCCACGAAGGCTCCAATTCGGCCTTCAGGCCAATCTTTGAGCCTTGGAAGGCCCTGGGGAACGATTTCCACACACCCGAAAATCACTCCGCGGACACTCCAAAGCTCAAGAATCAGCCTGGAGGCCGAACTGGAGTGTTTCCGGCACGCTGTGGGTGCACGGAAATCACTCTGCAGGACGCTCCAAAGCCAAAGGATCAGCCTACAGGCCGAACTGGAGCGTTCCCGGGGCCCCACGGAGCGATTTCCGTGCACCCGTGGGGTGCCGGGAACGCTCCAATTCAGCCTCCAGGCCAGTCTCTGGACCGTGGATCCCCCACAGAATGCCTTTGGGCGCCCTGCGTCCTATGGTCCGGGGCGCCTTATGGTGCGAAAAATACGGTAACTGATGGTTCCAAATGTAACAGAAATGAGTTATTACAATAAAACATTATCAACCAAAAAGATACATACACACCTATAGCACACAATTAAAATCTAAAATTATCTATCTGCAGCATCAACAGCAGAAACATCCATTATGCATGAACCATTTGCTCACTTCTGCTACTGTCTGAATTGGAGAAAACATTGGGCACTATTTAACTGGTTGGCAGCATGAAGCAAACTAGGAAAGACTCCACCAGAGTAACAGAATGAGATGGAAACAATTTTAGTAAATTGCATGAAACAATTACATAACTATGCACTTACTGTACTGTAGAAAAACTAGTTCAAATCTCAGAAGATCAAACAGCTAGCTAGAAGTCTTACTGCAATTACTTAGGCATTTGAAAAATATTATTACTTTAGGTTTGTACAGATCTGGATTAATTTATCCGATATAGTTTCTGTTTTCTCTCATAGCTCATCGTTTAATATTCATGATAAATTCCAGACAAGTAGACAAGTTAATTTATGGAAACAAATCTATCAAAGACTACAGAGAGAACATCTTAAATATTTGAAATAGAGCACAGTATAAAAATTATCTGGGTCAGAATCCACTTCGCTAGTTGCTGTTAAAGATTCTGGACTCCTGGCCCATTTTAGAATGATCTTGCTGTTGCAAAGAATAAAGAAATTGCCTCAGGTGAAACAGTCTCCCATCTCCCCACCAATATTTCTGAATCTTCTGATCATTTCTTTCTGTTGAAAAAAACCCTGTATACCATAAGAAAATGTATCCACTTCCTTAAAATAGCTAGTTGCTGCATTGTGTCATCAGTAGAATTGAGATAAAATTCAACTACAAATCCACTTGCTTCAGGAGAAGGAATTGATTTCAACTCTTTTTCGGCCACCCCTTGTGAAAATACAATAAATCTCTTTATGATTTTCAGATGGCTCTTTCTTCTTTTAACTGGCATGGCTTCCTCAAAGAATCTTGGGAGTTTCCTGTTGAGAAACTGCTAAAACCTTCTCCTATAAACAAAATTGCCAAGATGCTATGAGAAAAGAACAATGATTAAATTAGACCTGTAGTGAGAATTTACAGGAAAAAGGAGTTATGGATAGGTAAAAGCTCAATAGTAGGACTCAGGTCATGTTCCTCATATACCTCCTTTGCTTTCAGTCACTGTCACAATCTCCAATTGTGAGAAAGGGGAATCAGATATCAGTGACAGAAAGTCTTGTCTCTGGGAGATCTTGCAAAATCCCTAACTGTGAGAGTGGATAATATTTAGATAGCTGAGTGAATCATATTTATCGCTTTACGTTTTTGATCCAGCACATTACTTTTGAAAAATCACTGGTATAACTGTGGGATGTTTCTTGTTTGGTTCTCAAGGATGGCTAAATAAATTTGTGTGCCATCCAAATATTTTTGAATGCCATCAATCTTACCTACCATAACCTAGGGCAAAGGATGAGACATGTTGCTTAATTGTGAGGGGAAAAAAATACTGAGGAAAGCACCAAATATCTGAAAGTAAATGTTCCACGAACTTCTTCCTCCATTCTCTTTGTGGTCCGTTATCGCCACTCACTCTTTGCTTTTCTCGTGTATATTTCAACAGAGACTAGTCCTGCAATTTCCTCAATCTCTCTGTTGGGATGTTGCACAAGAGAGAAAAAGTACACCCAGAACGTCTACAAGAGCTCCATGGGCAGGGTAAGAAAATACATGAAGGCTTTTAGCAGAGGTCCAAAATGTTAAATTCTCATGCTCATTTCTCCCACCTTCAAGCACTAATCAGGTAAATGACACAAGAGATTTCAGTGAGTGAGAACAAGTCTATCAAGTTTTTCCTGAAAGTTAAGCCACTTGAGATGGAATTTGGAAAGTGGGCCTAGTGGATTCTAGCTGAGTGCAGATAAATATAGAATAAGTCATTATTCATCTTTTTCTAACGTTATTGGACTGTGACTCCCATTATTTCTGTTTGTTAATCACATTCATTGGAAGTGAGAGGAACTGTAGTTGAATAATATCCAATGACTGACTGAAGTTATTACATCAGATTCTTGATTGTGGAAACATGGATTATTGATGGGCAGTATCTACTAAATATAATCTCCATTTTCAAAGAAAGTGTTGTGATAAGAAGAGAACAATCTATGCATTTACTATGTGGGGGCATTTTTTGCTAGGCAACAAATAAATAGGTTAATCAATCACTGAAATGCATTTTACGCAGAGACCCAAACAACTATCCCATACTTCTTCTGAATGGATAATTTGAAAAACCACAGTCCGATGATAAAGCATATATATGGCAATCATTTCTAGTTAGAACTATCATTAACTGGTGATAGGGTAGACCTCTAGTCAAAATTTGGAAAGCAGTTGTTCTTGTCAGTCAAAATCAATAATCCTGAGCAAGATAGACCTGAAGGAAAGTAACTTCCTATCCTGAATCTTTGCAATTGGTCTATCAAGCAGTTGCTTGCTTCTCATCCTCCCATTCAATTGTGCTGCAAATGACCTTGAAACTCACTTTGAGAGAATGCATATATTCATGATCAGATATGGCCATTGAAGAAGATGTGCTTCTTGAATTGTGCTGTTATAAAAAGCACATATGCATAGATGGGCATGTAAAGTATTCCCAGTTTTGCTTCTTAGCACATAATCTATTTATGTTTGCATTGTTACATTATACAATGATATATAACATTTACTCACACGGTCTCTAAATAGGATACAGGAATAAGAACATGCAAGTATGCTTTGAGTTTTGAATCAAGTATAGTGGAGCATACCCATTGATGTATATTGAACCCATAGTAAGTTTGATAGAAGATTCCTACTTCTGTCCCTAGAAGAACGTATTCATTTTTGTTTTCCAGACTCTCCTCTGGATTCCAGTTTAGAAAAAAAATAAAGCAGTGGCACCTATATATACACAGAAGAGGGCAGTAGAGTGAAAACATACGCACATGTATGTATCCACATGTAGATACAGAAATATATATCCACACATAGTGCTGCATGCTCACAACACCCCATATTACAGTGAATTTAAAATGTGAGTTTGCAACTGCTTCCTTATAAATCATAGACAACGTAAGCTGGATCAGTAACAATTCTCTTCTACTGCATATAACATGAGAGGAAACAGCATTAGTGAAAGAAACTATAGAATACTCAAAGAGTAGAGAGAATTGTTCAGGAAAAAATAAGTCAGATGTAACCAAAGACCTTGAGTCAAAATTTCCATTTTATCGTTTTATTCATACCATAGTTTATACAATTCTCTAAGACAGAATCAAACACCCTGCATATAATGGCTATGCATATGCATTAGCTGAGTTACTAATTCTTACTGCATACTAACTTCTTCACCAAGATATGCCTCACTCATTTCTACATCAGCCATAACATCCAAACCTTATTCCTAGCTTTAAGTCATGGAACAAATTAAACTGGGTGCCTTTCACGAGACAAAAATTCCCGGTTCTATTCACTGTTAACAACTTCCACCCATTATTAAAGTCTGAAAAAAATATTGTACTTTTACATTACATTTTTGTTACATCACATAAGTACAACTCTCATTTTATGAAAACAAGTTTCCCAAGCATGTGTACTGTAAAAAGCTATTATTAATCCAACTCAGGCGATGGCTGTAAATACCCAAATATTTTATTTATCCAGTATTTACAATGAATGCTTCATATTTTATTTGTTTACTGCATTTATAGATAGTGAGATCTACCTAATTTGAATCCCACAACAACAATGTTGTGAAATGAATAAGCAGACAGTGTTTACTCATGAGTTCCATAATCTGTGTGGAGTTGAGCCTATGTTTTCCTGGTATGAGCTTATAAGAACATTCCAAAGACTTGATGATACATACAATTCTCTTTGTGCACCTTTGTATCACAAAGTGGCATTTGTGCACCTAATTGACTGCATGCTTCACTGTTTGTAAGTGAGCCTCTACAGCTATACTTTCTAGTGGTTATAATCATTTTCAACAGTCTTGTGGCGTCATACAAGCTAATAAATTTATTACAGGAAATTTATCAACGTACATCTGAGTAAGAGGATTGTACTCCAGGAAAGTTTATGCAATAATAAATTTGTAAGGCATTCAGAGACAACAAGTTTCTTTCTCATTTTTACGGTTACATGTTCCTCTATACATACAGGAGATGGTTGCTTGCATACGGTTTTGTGCATTTCACCTTCATTCATGTTTGCATTGTTCTCCCTGCTCCCCTAGGAGTTCAGACCTCACTAGAAAGTTACATCTTCTCCAGCCAAAGCTACGTTGCCTAAAAAGAGCAACTCAACAGGTATCATCTCAAAGTTCCTGAACGAAATACCACATTGACACCTGAAATTTCTACATCAGATTTGACGGGTGAGCAAAAAAAACTTTCACTTGCTTCCCATTCTCCATTCTCACATATTTCCCAGTACTTAGAACATCTATTGTCTGCTGATGAAGGATTTAAAATCAAGCAAAATCCTAATGCCTTGAGATAGGAACTATAATCCAGCAGAATTTGCTCCCTGGGGAACCTTTTGAAGGTGATGCATAGCTCCATGAGCCAAGGAATTGACTGGCCTTGGAGTTTCAAACACACATATGGTTAGAGGTCCCGTTTAGTCAGATTCCCTCCCCTCCCCCTCCCCCCAAAATCTTGCCTTGTTAGGCATTCAGGTACAGAAATAGCATCCACCCTCCCTCCTTCCCTAACAGAAGTGGAAACAATGATATCCTTTGAGGCTGTGGCATGGCCCTTACCTGCTAGAATTCCTAGCCGTCTAGCCAGGTGTGCAGCTCAGGGGTGGGGAAGAAAAGGCTTTCCTTCAGGATGTGCAGGAGAAAAAACCCCAATTTTCCCCACGTGTGAAAGCCTTCCACCTCTCCGGGCCCAGTTGCAATGGGGCTTCAGGATGCCTCCATCGCTGCTGCTGTCCCAGACTCCAGGTGGCCAGAGCTGCACAGTGCGAGCCCCGCCTAGCCTCGCTGGGGGCTGCTGATATTACATAACAGGAGCCGCCCCTGTGCAAAGGGGCAGGGAAACCACAGTGTCGGTAGTGGTGGAGATGGCCCCAGCAGTACACTCTTCCCTCCCAAGAAACCCTGTATTGCGCTCTTTCCAAGAAACACACTCCACAGAATAGCTTCCTATCTTAGGTTTTCAGTGCTCTGGAAAAGAAAACGGACACATCACTACAGTACAGTAGTACGTACATGTACCAAAAGGAAGAAAACTAGAGAAATGAACTAAGCTACTCTGAGGTTACTACACAGTCAAGCAAACCAGAGATATAGTAAGAACAAGGAAGAAAAAAATCAAGACCACACTTAATTACAACACAGGCAATGAATGGGATACACCCACACTGTGTCGGTATTCAGAGAGGCATTCAGCACAGACACCATGCATTGTTTTATATCGTTTGCACAGTAAGGAGAATCCTGTGATGACAGGAGCAAAAAAATATTTGGCATGCATAATTTATCTTTAATGTGAAATGCCCATTCCTTCTCCCAAATGAAAGAAATCAAAAATTGTACCCACTTGTCAAACTCAATATTTAAAAACTGGTTTGACTGCCTGCAAGGCATATCTCAAAGGCTTTGGAAACTATGACTTTGGGACATTTTCAAAATCCTTAAAATCATCATATTAGAGTTCAATTCTCAAGTTCCCTGAGATAACTTGTAGCAGTTACACAAGGTTATGTTAATAGGTTATTTTTGTCAAATGATCAGTGACTTCACTCTTGAGTTCTTTAAAACCTGTTGGGTGGTACTAGCATGATAGATGATTTCTTAATTTGTATTTTTTTTTCTCACTAAGACCTAGATGTCCAAGTCACTACTACAGTAATCTTGTGTTTACATTGGTTTTTATGTTTTAGGATGCAAAGACTGAAAGTCATCTTCTCAATCTGATGGTAAGTGAACTTATAATTAATCAATATTATCCTTTAATATACAATAAAAGCACTTTTCCTATCTCCTAGCTTGCACCATTGGGAAAGTATATGTCTCCATAGAAACTCCTGTTTAATGCAGATTACTTAGATATCTTATTTATAAAAAGGAGGTTTATAAACTTGCTCTCAAGTTTCATATTTGAAACCTAGTTCAGGTATGTCTTTATCTGATAGCTACTGTTGTTGAATTTTAGATCTATGGTCTAGTATGTATTGGTGGGGGGAAGACAATGAGCCTCTAAAGATATGTACTGTAGTTCCTAATTCTAGAATAAAGTTTATTGTGTTGAAGCTTCCTTTCAGTACAGCCCAGTAGTGGATAGAGAACCTACCTGTGCCTTTAAGACAGATTTTTGTGCTTGCAAATTTCCCAAATGTGTAGGGGAGTGATAAAGAGGTCTTTGTTTTCTTGCTTGAGTGGGATGGCCCCTTTGAGAGGGGTGGCCTTCTGTGGCAGGTGGGAAAAAAGGGGGGAGAGAAATGCTTGGATATCAGACTGTTTGCTTCAGTTTTCATTATTCTCCTTTTAGCTATTACCCAGGTTCTATGTAAATTGCAATTGACACAATTAATTAAGGAGTAGATAGTTATTAGTGAGAATTACTAGGAATCACTATTGTCTGAGGTGTGTTACTCTTCTGGAAAGGTAAAGTAATCCTTGGCAGAGTGGACTAACGTGGCTTAGACATTTGGAGGCCAAGAAATGAAATTATCATTAGAATCCCAGCAGAAAAGTTCATAAAAATATGACAACCTTTTAGGCTTGTTTAACATGAAAAAATATTTTTCATAAGCTATGCTATGTATACTAGATGTTGTACATTAGAAGGATTTTATTACTCAGCCTCCATCCTCAGCATTAATATTGTGACTTATTGTAACAATAAGATAGCAGTGGAGATACATTACTTCAATAGGCTAAGAAAGTTGGTTTAGTTTGCATTTATTTAAAAAGTTTACAAACTAAGTATAATTTGAGTAATGTGTACCTGAGGAAGAGTACTTTTTGCTTCTTTTATCCTTGCAGTCCCTTCCTCTATGCACAAATTAAGCCTGCAATAGAGAATACTTCTATTTTAAAAATAGATTAGGTCAGTAGTCGTAAACCTGTGGACCAGGGCCCACCAGTGGGCTGTGAGAAAATTTTGGTGGTCCACAGGAAAATCTGGAGATTATTTGATTTTTTTGTGTAGTTGTATGGTTCCTGTGTGTGTGTGTGTGTCTGTCTGTCTCTGTCTTGCTCTGTGTGTCTGTCTCTCATTCTCTCTTTCTCTCTCTTTCTCTCTTTGCCTATCTGTGTGTATATGTGTCTCATTCTCTGTGTCTGTCTGTCTCTCTCACTCTCTCAGGAACAAATATCACACTAAAATGTATAATACTTAAACTTCAATAATTAAACTAACTTTAATAATTTTGCTACAATTAAACAACCTTTGAAGATTTTGTTATGATTAAATACACATTTATGATTTTGTTATAATTAAGTAAGCTTTTTAATTTTGTTATATTAAATAGGTGCCTTTTATTAGTGGTCCATGGGATTTAAATGTATGAATTTAGTGGTCCCTGAGGTCCAAAAGGTTGATGACCACTGGATTAAACAACATGTTGTTCTTTGGTTTCCAACAATCACAACAACTGCAAACAACCAAACCTGTCCTTTGATTGAAGAATAGCAATTGTAAAAGCAAATTTAAAGGGAGAGAAAATCCAAATATTCTGTCAGAATATGCCAATGGTGTAAAAGTGTGCTTTGCATTGTGAGGCATGTAGAAAAATAAGTCTTTCTAATGAAAACAAAATAACCAATATCTCAACAAATTCTGAATAGCAAGAAAAAGTAGACATACATGATTTAAGATACATCTGCACTGTTAAATGTGTTGTTGTTTTTTAAATCACAGAATAAGAAAAATAAGTCACAAGTTAAAACAGGAAGTCCATCAAAAAAAATTAAGTATTCTTAAGTAATGATGTACTTATTAGTTATATTTCCTAATGCACTCTTGGAAACCAGTGTTATTTAACAACTGGGCTAAAGGTGCAAAACAATATTCAAAGTGCACATCTGAAATTTTGCACACATTATGGTTACTCATGAAATCACAGAAGGAAAAAAAATCAGTAGAAATATTCGCTGAGTGTGCTGTACTTATGGCAAAACCAAAACTGGTGTTGGAATTGTAAGAAAAAAGGCTGAAAATTAAAACTTCACGTAGCATAATTGAAATGCAAATGCAGGAACGTTATATCATTCACAGTTGTTATGCATGCGTAAGAATACCAGATATCAATTCAGCCTCAGAATCCGATCCTCTGTAATTATTTTCTGAAATATACCACACAAATTGCAACGAACCTTTTCGCAGAGAAGAACACATTACGTTGTGGACTGAAGCTAGCGTTGTATTGACCACCATTTGACTATTTATTAGGCTCACGCATTTGACTATTAGGCTCATGCAGCTGAGTCACGAAAGAGATTGGCAGCTCTTAATAGTCTCGGACAGAATATGGAATGACACACACAATCCCTTTTACAAACTATATAACAAAGGCCTCAGCTGGGCAGGCACACTGCTCTGCATGTGTTTCTCCCTTTCTAAGTCTCCATCCTTTCCCTACCTTGCTCTGCCCCGTTGTTGCATCTTTCAAGACTGCCCACCACAGGAAGGCAGTTAGTGTGGTTTCTGTGGTGCCTCCTGTCTCCCTCTGCCATATGGACCCCTCAAAACCCTCAAGGGTTTAGGCCTATTTCTGGATATTCCCTGAAGGCCTCTGTGAGCATAAAAGAAAGGAATTCTGACCAACGTTATCCAGAAAACAAAACGAGTGGCGGGGGTTGGGGGTGTTGGTGGAAGAGAGTGCAGGACTGTCATGGGTCACTTTTAGAGCAGCTCGAAGGGAAATGCAGCAAGAAGAATCGTTCTGACAACAATAATTCTAAAAATTGGGGAGGGGGGAAAGGAGTGGGCATACGGAAGAGTATTGCTATTCAGATCTAGTTGGCCCCCCTTTCCCCCCTCAATGGGTCCATCTATTGCTGCAGACTGGTAGAGAGTCAACCATTGGAATGGGCATCCAGGTTTCTTTCCTCTCGAGGTGGGCTTGGGGATTCAGCGGTCAACTGGTCTCAGTCAAGAAAGCTGCACTATCTGCCTCACTGGAAGAACCGAACTCGGCTTGTATCAGCAGTCTAAGAAACACGCCAGGCCAAAACGGTGCCTGAAAGAGGCCCCGTCAAACCCTCTCTCCCCCTGCAGGCCACTCCCCTGGGCCTGTGGGATATTATGAAACCGGCGAAGGAGGAGGGGGAGGCAGCTGGCAAGGCCAGGAAGGAGCGTTGTGTTGAGTTATCGGCTCCACACAACGCATCCGCCTTCCTAACTTCCTGTACAACAAGCTGACAGGCCTGGGTGGCAGTTATTCCTAACCCAGGCGCTTCCCTCCACTCCAACAGTCAGGGTCCCCTAGAGACTCGTCTGAAGAGCCTCACAACACCCTCCTGCAGAGTTCAGGGGAGGGATCTCTACCCTCCGGCGCTATATGTTTGGAGGCAGAAATCTGCACATGCATATGTGCATGTGTTTCATGTGCATCCTATTCACTCCTCTTCATATTTACCAGGGAGTGCTTTCATGAATCCAGATTACTGTACTTTTGAGTTGCTATAAGGAAAGGTAGACTGCAAAACCTGGAATTCGCTAGCAAAGGGCATCGTCTCTAGAGTCTACAGGGAGTTCCTGGATCTTACAAAACTGCCCTTTAAATAAGAAAAAAAATGGTCATAGTAAGTTTGCACATCCATGAATATTTCCTTGGATGGAAAGTCCAGGATAGGATTAATGGCTGTGCTGCCAAAAATTAAATAACTAGCAGATGGTAGCAAAACGTGGGAAGTTTTGCTGCCATCTAGTGGTTGGCTGGAGTTGGGCAGCTCAGATCTCAAATTGGTTTATAGTTGGTGCCTTAGTTTTTAAAAACTGCTTGGTTTCATTGCCTTGCCCTCTAAGTGAACGCCTTGAGAAGGTAAGGTGTAAGTCTAGGCAGATCCCCCACAACGCTCACGCAACAAACAAGATTGAACCGCCACCTGTCTGAAATTGTATAGGATTTCCTGCTTAAACAGGGGTTTAGACTAGAAGACCTAGAGGGCCCTTCCAGCTCTGTTCTGATTAATACCACTCAGACAGTACCTCCATACTGAACTGGGACAGCAGTGTATACGTAAACAGGTGTATGTATATGCACATACATATGGCACAAGCCATGACCTAGACCCATTGCAGGATGCAGAGTGCAGGGTGTTTCCCATCCCTTCCTTGATGGCTGAATGGTGAAAATGATCTCTCCCTCCCACAGGATTTCACAGGATTCCACAGGATTCCAGGAAAGCAGCAAATAAGATTATTATTATTTATTTATTTATTTATTTGTTTAGACTTATATACCGCCCTTCTCCGGAAGGACTCAGGGCGG
>JANHFO010007610.1:19403-30367 GCA_032468095.1 Pareas carinatus
GATTACAATCATAAAATACGTTCATAATCATAAAGTACATTCATCATGTCATGTACGTATTAAGTGCATTCATAATCATAAAGTAAATTCATCAAGTCTTTTAGGAATCAAGGAAACTTCACATAGAGATACTTGGATACTGCTGAAGGTTAAGGATGACTTCAAGGAGGGGTAACCCACTACATGTCCAAATCATTCCAAGTCTAATTATAGTATATTTATACCAAGCAGACACTTGCTCTCTTAATAATGTTCTAAGCTATTCTTTGCTTCCTAAAACTAACTTTTCTGAAGTCATGCTTAGGACTCAACAAAATGTGTGATAAGAATAAAAGAAGGAAAGAAGGCAGGGCTACGTTTGAATTAGCTGGTGGGAGAGATGAACTAGAGGTCTATTACATGGGAATAATGCTTAGGACCTGGAGAAAATACTCCGTCCATCCATCTATCCTATATTTCCCTAATATATCAGTTCCAATATAATGGAAGCCAATTTGTGGTTGTTAAAATTCTGATCTAGATATCAGGAGACTGTGAGTTCCAGTTCCACCTTAGGCATGAAAGTTGGCTGGGTAACTTTAGCCAAACACTAAGGCTACTGTGCGCTCTAATCCCGCCTTAGGCATGAAAGCCAGCCGGATGGCTTGGGCGAATCACTCTCTCTCAGCCCGACCTACATCACAGGGTTGTTGTGGGGAAAATAGGAGGAGGAAGGAATGGTAGGTCTGTTCGCCATCTTAAGCTCCTTATAAAGTAATAAAGGTGGGATTTAAAAAAAATCGAATAAATAAATTAAAAATAAAATAATTACAAAAGCCAGTTTTTCAATGTTGAATGGAAAACACTGCTGATTTTGAATTGAAAGATGCTAATATGAACCACATAACCAACAGAACTGTGCCTGGCTCACCTGGTAATAGTAGAATGGTGAAACGATGTAATTCAACATCTCCTGGTGGAAGAGAGGCGTGATGCTGCCCGAGATGGGAGGAACCAGCCAGACCCAATCTGCCGGACATCCCCCACGAATCCGATATTCATTCTGCATATACTTCATGAATGATTCAGCGGCAGAATGGTGGTCCATGATAGTGATGCTTTGCTTCTAGAAGAGTCACAGAAACGCAAAACTTAGCCTATTGATTAAGATTTTCAGGCACAAGTCCATGGCCTCATAGGTCGTTCTCCACTTAAAACCATTTGTTTAGCGACCGTTTGAAGTTACAACGGCACTGAAAAAAAGTGACTTGTGACTGTTTTTCGCGCTCACAACCATTGCAACTTCTCTGTGGTCACCAATTCAGACACTTGGCAACTGGCATGTACTTATGACGGTTGCAGTGTTCCGGGGTCATACAATATATCTTTTGCGACTTTCTGACTAGCAAAGTCCATGGGGAAGCCAGATTCACTTTGAATTGAATTGAATTGAATTTTATTTCTATCCTGCCCTTCTCCCGAAGGACTCAGGGCGGCTTATAGGCAATTTAAAATACATGATACATATACAATTTAAAATATTGTTAAAAGAATTAAATTAAGCCTGTTAAAGAATATTTAAAAACCCCATCTAAAATCCCAAAAATTAAGAGCAGGAGGACAAGGGCATAGCTAGGACTGACCCACCAGATGGAATAGGTGGGTCTTCAAGGCACGGCGGAAGGTCAGAAGGTCAGAAATGGTATGACTTAACAACCACAAGCCACTGATCCGCCCAGCTTCTGCTTGACAGCAGTCATTTCCCATTGACAAATTGCTCCTCCGGCCATTATTCTTCATTGGATGAGGAATTGCTTCAAGGAGGCGTTTTCGTGAGTGACAGCCGGCTGGAGCAATAATACGCTGCGCTGATCAAAGATTAGATCAATCAACTCAAAGATCCTCCGAAGGATCCAGCTGCTGCCTGCATGGCTGCAATGAAAGACAAGCTGGCCCTGAACGGTTTGCTCTTGACTAGATTCGCACGAGGATTTTCAAAACCTGGAAAATCCATCGAAAAAGGGGGCCGGAGCACTGTTCTGGTGTGTTCTATGTCAAAAAAAGCACTGGAGAAGAGTGACCTTTTGCCTCCTCTTTTCCACTCACCTGAAAACTGTGGAGCACAGCAACATTAACCTCTATAACAGCTTTGTCTTTCCACAATGAGGAGAGCTTATTTGTTTCCAGGCCCATCCTTCTCCCCACTTCCTAGATCAAAGAGACGAAATGGAAAACAAACAATGTGTGGTATTCTAAGCTTCACTGAAATGGTGCAATATAGCCTTCATCATCGGCATCCAATCCCCGCAGATGCCTCTGGCCACCTGGCCACCCAACCAACTTTCAAAAGGGTTACCTGAAGAATATTGTAGCGCCGGGCGTCGCAGAAGTCCCGTACCCCAATCTCAGTCCCCATGTACCAGCCATTAAAAGGACAAGCGGTAAATTCCAACCCACCAACTTCAAGGAGCATATTAGACACGGCTGGAACGGCATACCACTTCAGGTCCAGGTCTTTAAACCATCCATATCTGTAGAAAGGATCGCAGAGTTGTATTAACTAGCCGTCGCCAATGTTTTGACTGGATAACCTCATGGTTCTTTCACTGTAAATTCACATGCATCTCAGTTCCTCAGCAACTACTTCTCGTTATTTTGTCGGAAGGGAAAAAGCACAAATAACTGGAAATTTGGACTACAATGCCCCTGCTATGTTTGGACTCTTATGTTTTGTAACAGTGGCCCTAGCCTCTGCTTAAAGTCTTTTCTGATAATATCCCTAAAAGACAGAGAACTCGTTTCGATTGAAGCACAAGATGAGAAAAAGCTCCAGGCCTAAACATTCCTGCTGTTACATTACTTTCAGCTCGATTTTGCTTGCCTGTTATCTCCAGGGACAAGTTCAACATCGTTTGACCAAACAACAGCCGAGCCAACCTGTCCCAAGGCCTCAGCAAACAATCTTGCTTTGATAGTCAGCCACCTGACCCGTCACAAACGGGTCTGGGCTCCTGTCATCTGAAGCCAAGATGCTTACGTGGGATGCTCCATCGACACCTCCAGGATGAGTTCTGGCGGCAATTCAAATAATTCTGGGTCTTGACCATTGGCTTGGAGGACCAGTGGAAGCACATCAAAGCAGCCATAGTTGGCTTTCCAGCCAAGCTGGATGCAGAGCTGAGAGAAGGGAAAGAAAAGTGGTGATTATTTTATTTTATTTTCTTCGGAGAGGAGACAAAGTATTGGACTCCTTGGGTGCCCAAAGAGCATGAATTATGGCTTCTGGAACTGGATGTAGGTTTGGTAAAGGTGGAATGCCTCGGTCGTCTGATATTTGGACAAGCGCTATGCGGTCTGTGTGGGGTGCAGAATGCAGAAGGTGTTGGTCATTGTCAATAAAGCCTTTTATGGCATGAGTCCAGGCTGAGAAGCAATCTAACCCAGTGATGGCTAACCTTTTAGATACCAAGTGCCCAGACAGGTCATGGCTAATGAGTCACGGCTCTTGACATCATCGCCTAGCACCGCTACTCTTTTTCTGAGCATGTGGATGGCCCCGGGACGTCATCACCCTGCATTGCTACTTTCTTTCTGAGCATGCGCATGGCCCCGGGATGTCATTGCCTGGTGCCACTACACTTTTCTGAGCCTACTCAGCTCAGGGGCGATGGTGGGGCGACTTGGCTCGCGTGCCAGCAGAGAGGGCTCTGTGTGCCTGCTGTGGCACACGTGCCATAGGTTCGCCATCACTGGTCTCACTCAATCGGACTGGCCCACTTTACTTGTTCCTGCGGAAGAGGTCTTGTTCCGGGCCCTGCTAGTCAAGGAATTTAGGCTGATGGGGTCCAGTAGAGAAGCCTTTTCTGCTGTGGCTCCTGCCCCTTGGAACAACTTTCCCCTTGAGGTGGGATCAGTCCCCAACATCTTGGACTTCTGAAAGTGCCTCGAAACCTGGCTCTGTCAACGGGCTTGGGACCTCACTGGGGATGTTCCACTTTGGAGGTGGTTAGTAGATTAGGAGAAGACCGTACTTCCACCCCAGTCATTTATTGGTCCTTTTTAATTAATCTCTTGTTAATATTTAATGCTTTAATGCTAACACGGTATGTTTTTCACTTTTTAATGCTCTCATTGATTTATAGTGCGCTTTTAAGGTATTGTAACCTGCCAGGGAGATGGATGGCATAGAGCCAGCTTGTGCTAGTGGTTAAAGCACCAGGGTAGAAAGTGGGAAGCCATGACTTCAAAGCCCATCTTAGCCGAAAAGCCAGTTGGGTTATTTTGGGCCAGTCACTTTCGCTCAGTCCAGCCCCACTCCTCAGGGTTGTTGTTGTGGGGAATAGAGGAGGAGGACGTTGTGTTGGATACGTTCAACGCCTTGAATTATTTGTAAAAATAATAAAGGTGGGGATACAAATAGATAAATAAAATAAATATAAATTCAATAAATAAATAAAAATATTAAAGACGCTCCCATTTAACTGTTTGTTTTGTACGTACTTGTGTAAATTCCAGGTTGGCTGGATCTCCCACAATGGAGCCATCTGGCATCTGGTAGCCAGCATACCGAATGAGTTGGTTGTTCCATATTCGGAAGTCGTGCTTCCCATCAGTCCTGTGGGGGAAGACAGTGATGGTGGACCTGTTTCAAGAGAGTGGGAGTGAATGACAGCTTACTCAGTGATTCCATAGATCCAGATGAAATGGAGGGGGGGAAATAGCTCATACCTTATGTTCCCTCCATTTGTAGCATACTCCAAATGGCGACAAAGATGTTCAAACATTTCTTTAGCATTAGTGCAACTACGAGCATCAAACACCTAAAAAGCATTAATTGGCAAATGAGAAAACTTAACAGTAGTACATGCTGCCAAGGTCACTTTCCAACTCGCTCCAAAAATTGTAACTTTTTGCAGTCTTAAATAACTCATAGATAATCTGTACCCGAATCTTAGAAACTAATTAGTTTAGTGTTTTGTGCAGATAATAACCTCAGAGAAAGGGGACTTATAGATTATGTTAGTTTCAGCTTTGATAGAGAGAAGACCCATCATACTAAAATTAATTTCCTGGAGATCTTCAGTGTTCCACGACTGGTAAGTTATGTCAGAGCTCTCTCTAGATCTGTATTTCTCAACCTCAGCAACTTTAAGCTGTATGGACTTCAACTCCCAGAATTCCTCAGGCACAGTTTATAGTTGCTGAGATTGTGAAGCATTATCCTACAAGATCAAAGGAAGAATATTAATCTCACATTCATAGTTTTCATTGCCCTCTGAAGCTTACTCTTTCTCAAATTGGAAATTCTGATCTTCTAAAAGGCAGATTATTGGGGACCCAGTTAATCAAATTCAAGAATTTAAATCTCTGCTTTGACTGTAAAGTCCAATAATATTTGTGCCAATTCCCTCCTACTCCTAATTTTGCTAGTCTATTATGGGTGAACTCATTGATGTCATCAGAACATCTTAAACATAGTCCTAGAATTCTGAGCCAGAATTCCATTTGTTGTCCTATAATTTTTGTGGAGGTATCACTACGGAATATGATTTTCTTTATTTTATTTTATTTTATTTATTTATTTAGTCAAGCATGTATGAGAAAAGAAGTATAAGTATAAACATAAAGCATATAGGTATAAATAAGTATAAATATATGCATAATAAATGAGTACGGACAAATGGGAACAGTAGGACAGGGACGGTAGGCACGCTGGTGCACTTATACACGCCCCCTTACAGATCTCTTAGGAATGGAGTGAGGTCCACGGCAAACAGTTTAAAGTTAAGGTTTTGGGTATTTGAGGATGTAACAACAGTGTCAGGGAGTATGTTTCAGGCATTGATCGCTCTGTTGCTAAAGTCGTATTTTCTGCAATCGAGTTTGAAGCAGTTTACTTTGAGTTTGCATCTATTGTTAGCCTGTGTATTATTGTGGTTGAAATTGAAGTAGTCATTGAAAGGTAGAATATTGTAGCAGGCAATTTTGTGTTCTAAGCTTAGGTCAGACCGTAGGCAGCGTAGCTCTACAGTGTCTAAGTCTGGTGGCCTAAGATATTCTATTGCGGGCTGAGGAATGGAGTACTCTTCTCGTAAAATACCTCTGGACTAGTTCAATTGTATTAATGTCAGTTATACAATGTGAATTCCAGGCAGATGAGCTGTATTCGAGAATTGGTCTGGCAAAGATTTTATATGCCCTGGCTTGCAGTTCAACGTTAACGAAAAAGAAGCTTCGCAAAATTAGGGTAACAACTCTGAATGCCTTTTGGGCAATGATGAGCTCACCCTTGCTATTTCGATAGAATTGCGTGCGTCTTGAAGAGCAAAAGCAAATGGATCACCTGCAAATTGAGCCACTGGATTCTCCCGATGCATCGAGGGGCATTTCTCCAGGCTTGCTTTGTGCCAAAGATAAGCTCTTCATTGGTGAGTTGATAAGTTCCTGTTCTTTCTATCTCTTGAGCCACTTCTTCCAGCCGGATTGTGTGCTCTTCCGTTTCTGCCCTGCCAAGGGAAAAAAAAAACCTAAAGGAAATGGCAACAGCAGTGAACAGTACAGTAAGCAACATTGTGAGCTAACATAATTCAGAAACACTTCCAAAATGATTCAGGGGTTTCCCAATCAAAGAGATGCGCAGAGGAAAGTAGTGAATATTCATTCAAAGTCTTAATTCTTTCCTAAATTGATGGTGTTCCTGGTAGGAAAAGACAGCCTGTGAAATTCCTTGGTTACCTTGACAAATTGCTGCAGGAGTCATAATAATGAAACTTTTTTTTTTCTTGCAGCACCAATAACATCATTGTTTGCTTTTAAGATTAGAAGCAGTCAGCAAATGTCATCAAACTCTGGCTCCAAGCGTTAAAACACAGCATTCTAGATAGTAGAGATCCTTCACCTAATGACTTGGTTTAGCCATTTAATACCCTACGGTTTGTTTAATTAGCTATAAGCAGTCATTTCTCAAACTGCAAAGCCATAAACCATGGTTTACTAGCAACAATGAACAGTAAAGAAGCTGCCTTCATATTCTGTGCCTAAGCCATAACCAATCAAACCAGAGAGGGTGAAGGAAAATCTATCTATGTAATTGTTCGGAGTCAAAAACAACTTGATGGTGCATACTGTAATCAACGCAAGGAGAGAACTATCAATGACAAGTAATCCTGCCTGTTTTATGTCATTGTTATATTATTTATATCATTGTTCCATCACTGCCCTCAGTGCACTAAATAAAAAGCACATGCATATTTAGGAAACGTCTGCTCCATTTCTCTTCTCCAGTTGCATGATTAAATTATTTGTGTGTCAGCCATAAACAGGCACAAAAGCATCTTGGTTTAACACAGTTGTTTCCCAACCTCAGACATTTTAATATGCATGGACTTCAACCCAGAATTTTATGGCTACCTTGATGGGGAATTCTGGGAGTGGAAGTCCACGCATCTTAAAGTGACTAAAATCAACAAATACTGAAGGATATGAATCTCATCTGAGCAGATATATAATACCTGGGTTCACGCAGTATGTTAAGTTATTCTTTCATTCACTGTGGTGTATAGAACAAACCAAGATGGTTATGTAAACACACAAAACTAAGTCAAAACCAAGCAAACTATGTTACACTATATCTATCTATCTATATAAATGCAAAAAACCGACTGACTCACTCATCACCAGATCTCGAAAACTATACAAGCTACAAGCATGAAAGTTGGTACATAGGTTCGTCTTGGCATCTAGGTGCTCACTAAGAAAGGATTTTTCAAAATATTAATTTTTAAATGAGTTATTTTTAAATTTTAATTCCGGATGGGTAGAGAGATGTGATTGGACAAAATATCCAACATCGTTCGTTACCTTTCTCCTGATTGGACAGCTTTCGCAGCCTGTTGTTTGATTTTGAGTTTTTTGAGAGAACACAATTACAGCACTCTAATCTCCAAACGGGCGAGGAGCAGCAGGGCAGGTGAGTGCAGGGCTGGATAGCAGCAGCAGGCCCGAAAATTACAAAATGGGGATTGGGCGGGAAATCTGGCTGAGGCCTCGATTACATGCTTCTATTTTCTTACCCAACGCTCAATTTTCTTGGTAATCCCCGTAGCGGAGCACGAGTACCGGCAGCTATTTGGATATATGAACCCACCTGGCACAACATTCATAGCTCTCTAAGATCTCAAGTAGAAGCCGTTCCTAAATTTTGCATCATGCTAAGTGGTACAGTGAATTATTATACTGCACACAATGCAGAATATGAAGAAAGCAGCTCTGGGATTAATGGCTCTTAGCTTTGATGTTCATGGGGCTATCTCTGGAGGCCATTTGCTGGGAGGCCGGTGGATCTCCTTGGCCAGTTGGTTGGAAACTGTGAGAACAGATTGCTGGATGAAATAGGCCAGAAGCCTGATCCAGCAGAGGACAACTTAGATTTTTATGTTCTAAATGAATAATTACTCAAAAAAAAATTCAGTTCTATAGACCAACAATGGCCTGCTGAGGCCTCCATCTGCCCTGCCAGATCCTATTAGCTTCTCTTTATCCCTCCCCCTTCCCTCTTTTGATCTCTCCTGAAGTTCAGAAATTGTGTTTTTCCGCATTAAATTTCTAATCTCTTGTCAGCAGCTATTTGCAGATAACAAGGTCAGTCCTCCCGAGGCATTCATTTCTCTGCGTTATTCACCCTTCCTCTCCAGCCCTTGAGAGGCAAAGCTTTCTGCACAGGGCAGGTGTCTTCCTTGCAAAGGGAGTGTGGAACTACTCCGGAATCCCTCTGCATGAATCAAGAGCAGGGAGTTGAACCACCTGTCTATGAAGTTGCCCCTTTATCTGACTGGCCCAGGATGCAGGAGCTGAGAATGCTGATGTGGCTCACTGCACCTGCCACAAGTGTCTCACACAAGAATGCCATCTGCATCATTGCATCATGATATAATTTGCATTATCTACACCAGTGATGACTAACCTTTTAGGCACCGAGTGCCCGGATGAGTCATAGCTAATGAGTTGAGCCTCGTAACGTCATCGCCTGGTGTCACTACTCTCTTTCTGAGCATGCGCATGGCCCTGTGATGTCATCGCCTGGCGCCGCTACTCTCTTTCTGAGCATGCTCAGCTTTGGGGCGATGCTGGGGCAACTTGGCTCGCATGCCAACGGAGAGGGCTCTATGTGCCCTCTGTGGCACATGTGCCATAGGTTCGCCATCACTGATCTACACTAAGATGTCAGAACATTAAGACCATCGTTTATCGTTCTCCCGCAGATTCCCCAAAGATATATTTTTGATATTGGTTGTGGGATTGCATATAAACCAGCCTGGCTGTCTGAAAGCAGAGTTCAAATGCAAATGTTCTTTGATTTTTCTATGCTCTTTTCTATGTACTGAGAGATGCCTTCCCTGGTCCATCTGCTCTTTCCTTCTGTTTCACTTACAAACTTAAGACAACACAAAGACAGTTTATTGCACACTTAGCACTGCAATTAGAATTACGTTACCGTGCCAATAACAGCATGGTTCTAGTTTTTCCTTTAAAAAGGTCTTCCAAGATTGTTGAAAGGAAGAGAATTACAGGATAGAAGCTCAAAATAAGCCAAACCCCACCCACTGACTCACTTTTGAAGGGTGTTGTAGAAAAGATGGATAAACTCAGTTGCTTGGAGTAGTAAGTTGTCTTTGGGGATGGATTCATCTCGAGGACCTCGGACTAACCCTTTCGGATTCATGAGAGATCCCTGGCAAACTTTGTTCTGACAGTTAAGAACCTGGGAAAGCAGGCACAGACAAAAGAGATGGGTTGGCAAACACTTCCAGAATCAGCAATAGGGACAGTTACAGGGTTTAACATTTGGGGTGCTTTAATACTGACCTCAGTGAAATATTGCCCATTACAATGGAAAGTGCAGTGTGAAAGAAATCTGCTCAGGATCGCAGTTCAATATAGATTAGCTATGGATGATTGATTGCACTCCTGAGAATAACATGGACAACCAAGAAAACAAACCGATGGATCATTGAGCAAATCAACGCAGAGTTTTCACTTGAAGTACAAATGACCAAGCTCAAATTATCTTACTTCAGACAAATTGTACAAAAACCTAGTTCCCTTCAATTGCTGGGAAAGGTGGAAGGAATGAGAAGAATAGGACAACCAGCAGCAAGACGGATGAACCATTGGAAAACCTGAAGGACCAGGTTGGAGATAGATCATCCTGAAGAAGACCTTCCTATGTGTTGAAAACAATTTGATAGATAACCAATTTAGAAGACTCGACACTCTTGAGTTGTGGTGCTGGAGAAGACTCTGGAGAGTCCCTTGAACTGCAAGGCGGTCAAATAAGTCAGTCCTGAATGAAATCTACCTTGGCTGTTCTTTAGAAGGACAAATGATGAAGCTGAGATTCAAACCTTTTGGCCACCTAATGAGAAGAGAGGACTCCTTAGAAAAGGCTGTGATGCTGGGAAAGACGGTAGGTCAAAGGAGAAGAAAGGGACGGCAGAGAATCAGATGGCTGAATGGTGTCACCGATGCAACAGGCATGAGTTTGGGCAGACTGCGGGAGGCTGCGAGGGAGGCTTGTGGTCCATGGAGTCGCAAAGAGTTGGACACAACTTAGCAACTGAATGACAACAAACCAATTTATCAATTAAGGGATGACTGTATCAAATGATGGCTTCCTTTCGCTGGAATGTTTACTGTATGTGTATGTATGTATGTGAATACATGCTCCTGTTTAAAGCTACTCCATTTCCCCCAAAATAAGACCTAACCGGAAAATAAGCCCTAATGCATTTTTGGAGCAAAAATTAATATAAGTCCCGGTCTTAATTTCAGGGAAACACGGTATATATGTATTTATGTGAATACATGCTCCTGTCTAATTTTTTTCTTTTATGTACCGTATTTTTCGGGCTATTAGATGCACTTTTCCTCCAAAAAAAGGGGGGGGAGTGTATGCGTCCAATAAAGCGAATACTCACCCCGCTGCT
>JANHFO010007612.1:67284-77284 GCA_032468095.1 Pareas carinatus
GATCTCTCTGCAGCCCTGACTTCCGCAGAGAGATCGCTGGCTGAAACCTCCAGGATTCTGAATTCCTGCTCTTTCAATCGGCTGTAAAGCGCTTTGAAAGCGCTTGAGCCGAGAATTCGGAGCCCTGCAAACATTCCAGCCGTGCGTCAATCTCTGCTCTCCTGTCTGGAACTTATTCTTCCTGAGGTAAGGAGCGCCTGGGGATAGCAGGGAGGGGGGAAGCCAGGTGTTTTTCGAGGGTGGGCGGTTCCCGTAAAGTAAGACACCCCCCGAAAATAAGACCTAGGGTTCCTTTGGGAGCAAAAATTAATATAAGACAGTGTCTTATTTTCGGGAAAACACGGTAGTATGTATATATTCATCACTGCATATATAGTGGAAGGACACTAGGTGCTCCTGATTTAAAGCCCTGAATGATGTGTGTTCATTTTCAACATATAAACTGGCCTCTTAATTGACATTCTGGACAATTAATTAGCATTAATTAATTAGCAATCTGGTATTCTACACAGCCAAAGTTTAACTTCTTTTTTTGTTTTGAGATTTGAGCTTTTCTTTTACATGCATTTATTTTTACCATTGGTTTGATACTTTTTCTTTTTACTTCCTTTTGTTAATGACTTTTTCTTTTTTAAATTTTGTATTTTCTTGATTGGTATATATTAATAGCAGGTGGTGTTTTTTTTAAAAAAAATCCTTCTTAAAGATATTGTCTCAACCTAGTTAACAGACTGGACAGAGACTTGGGTCCAGCAGCTTCTGTTTAGCCTTCCCCCCCCAACTTTTAAATCTGAGAACAGACTATCTGCCACCAGTACATATTTCTTTTCCTTTTTATTCAGGCAGAAAATCTGGCTTCAGTGGTGAGAGACTTGACAGGTGTTAAATTGCACACATTGCAAGACCATCATGTGTGTAGGCTGATTGTGTCATTGACTACTGTTCTGTGTATTTGCCTTTAAAATGGAGAAGCAGTCCAATGTGTTTTTCATCTTTCTTCCTCATGACTGGTCTCTCTTCCTTGCCTGGAAATCAAAAGCTTCAATTTTAAATATATTCAAAGTTTCTTTCATCGACAGACATCTGCAACCTCAAATTGCCCCATTTTCTCTGTGCCCCATTAGAAAGGAAATGCGCAAGTCTTCCACTTTTGTCATCGTTTCACACACAAGAATTCCTCTTCATTTGGAATGTTTTAAGATAAAATGGTGAAAATTGTTATGCAATTGTAGTCGTCGATTCCATGGTCTGGTTTCCCCAAAACACAGAAAAGGCACAAATCCAGTAGAAAAACATACGTCTTGATTAAAAAACACATCTGTACAGTCCCTGCCTGATGGCGCAACCAGCCTCTTATGAAAATGTTTCCTTGCTCTGTGAGCTTCTGGTATTGTAATACATTCCCAGAATGCCTGGATGGTTTGTACTGTCCCTCAAAACAGAGACTGAAAACAAAGCTTGAGAATACGCTGTAAGAGCGTATTGAGATGGTCACATTTTCCTGGCAAACCTACATAGAACGTCGCGAGACAAAATGCCAAGCTGTTGGGATTTAAAAGATGAGGGTAGATGTATCCTAAGTACAGGTAGTCCTCGAGTTACGATCAGAATTGAGCTGAAAATTTATGTTGCTCAGTGAGACATTTAAGTTGTGAGTTTTGCCCCATTTTACAACTTTTCTCACCACAGTTGCTAAGTGAAGCACTGCAGTTGTTGGTTTTGTTTTGTTTTATTTATTTAGTTGTTAAGTTAGGAACACAGTTGTTAAGTGAATCGGGCTTCCCCCATTGATTTCGCTTGTCAGAAGGTTGCAAAAGACAACACATGATCCTAGGGGACTGCAACCGTTGTAAATATGAGTCGGTGGCCAAGCGTCTGCATTTTGGTCGCGTGATCATGGAGATGCTGCACAGCCACTAAATGAGCTGCTGTGCAACCCTTAAGAATCTTTTAATGTTACTTTACTATTTCCCGGGGCAATAAATATCCATCCAGACACAACTATGAAGAGGAAGTAAAGATATTAGAAACATAATTGAGGTGAGAATATATATATATATATTTTCCTTGAGAGTTTCAATCAAATCTTTGATTCGGGAATCGGATCTTTTTTTCCCGTCTGCCTAGCTTGGCCCCTTCATCTGCATCGGCTCATCTTGGCATCTGCTTTTTGCTCTCAGTGGATTACGAGTTGGCACGGTTTTTACATACCTGCAGCTGTCGCTGGATGCTGTTGGCTTAAGGGGAAAATACCGTGTTAACACTGGTGCAGATAGGGACAATTTAAGCCTGTCTTCTTCATGGGCTGGGAATGCCAGGAAATCAGCGCACAGGGAGGGACACAAGGGGGAGAAAAAAACATGTTGCCAGTTTGTGTCTGTGCTGAGGTTAGGTACAACCGGTGAAAGTCCCAAAGCCTGATGACGCTCATTTCCCCAATGGCCTGATAGTAATCCTTCTTATTTGCTATCCATTCAGTGTCACTAATACGGAATCCTGAAGCTTTGAAAATCATTAGAGCTGAATATTAGCATAGGTTAGAGGCTGTTGCTTGATGTGAATGCTATCTTTTTAAGCACACAATTTTTGTAATTGTAGTATTTATATGTATTTTTGAGTATAGTTTTGAATTCATATAAGTTATCTTGAACTTAAGAATGCATCAGGGACAAATTCATTTGTGCCTGTCATTCTTGAATAGGGCATTAATATCTCTACAGCAATACACCCAACCTTTTGGGCACCCGGGACCGGTTCCGTGCAGAAAGGTTTTTCTACAGACTGGAGGGGGGCGCGTGGTTTTACGTGCTGCCTGCATCCTGTGAATGGGGCTTGACTTGTTTGTGTGGCCTCGTTGCTGGTCCGTGGACCAGGGGTTGGGGACCCCTCTACGGTTAAGATTCACAGATATCTTCTGTCCCCAATCATTCAGCCATGACCCTCGTTCAGAATTCAGATGGGAAGGTACCGAGAAATTCTTCCTATTCTGTTTTATGGTTCAGTTTTGATACAGATGGAGCAAACTTGTAATCGGCTGTGAATGCTCTGGGGTTACCTGTGAAAAGCTGATACTTTTCTCATAAGGCATACTGGAATCGACCAAGAGAAAAAGGAGATTCATCCTGTATTTTTCTCTTGCTGTCAACAAGTTGGATCCAAGTTAAATTGTACAAGGTGATCAGGAAGAAGTCTAATAACAGTGGCATCTCCCTGGGCAACAAGGCTCCTTTGCGGAACTGCTATTATTAAGTTTTTCTAATGTTCGGTCGGAATCTGTCTTCCTGTAAGTTAAATTCATAAATTTTGTGTCCTGAGCTACCCAGTGAGAGAACAGGACATCGTTCTTCTGTGTGACATCTTTTTAAATACTTGGAGATTGCTATCATCTCTCCCCTCGGTTCTCTTCTCCTGGCTAAGCATACCCAATTCCTTCAGTCTTTCTTCTTACAACTTCTTACAACTCTAATCCCTTGATCATTACAGCAAGAAGCTTTACAAGCTGGCAAAGAAAGAAAGGGAGTCTTGGATGACCATTTCTAGCTTATTAGCTTTCATAAACAAGGCAGACCCTTTGTGGGATTCAGACCTGGGCTGGATGACATGTTAGGCTAATGTCTGAGCCACTGAGCCACAGGTTCTTCCTCTCCTTGTTGGCTTGTATCAGGGGATCTATCAGGATTTTTTTAACGAGCCACTTGTATGTGGGTTGTTTGTTTTTTTTGAGTACAGAAGGAAATAAACTACCCAGGTTCGAATCCCATCAAAGTGTATGCCTCACTGATGAAAGCTAATAAGCTAAAAATGGCCACCGAGACTCTCTTTCGTTGCCAGCTTGTAAAACTTGCTGTAATAAAAAAAATGTGTCACTTAGCGACAGGCCTGCTAAAGCCCCTAGTCTGGGGCCGAAAGGCAAAGGGAGCAGTTTAGTCTCTTTGGTACTCCAAAAAACCAAAACCAAACCAGGTACCGCATAGAAAAAGCCTTTGATCATTCTTGTTGCCCTTCCCTGTCCGTCTTCCAGTTTCTGTAAACCAGTGGCCCCCAATCTTTTTGGGCACCAGGGACCGGTTCCCCCGGTTTTTCTTTGGACCAGAGGAGGCATGGTTTTGCATGCTGCCTGCATCCCACCAATGGGGGCTTGGCTTGTTTGCACGGCCCAGTTGCTGGCATGCTGCGGACCAGTACTGATCCATGGACTGGGTGTTGGGGACCCCTGCTCTAAGCTCTTCTTAAAGTATGGTGATCAAAGCTGGAGTTGTCCTTGGGGTAGAGTCTGATCAAAGCAAAATAAAGTGGAATGATTATTTCTCATGATATTGAACAATTATGGTTACATTGAATTTCTGCGTGTCACTGTGTTGTATGCTGATAGAAGCATAAACTTCCTTTGCTTCTTAATAACAGGACCAACACTGATGCTTATAGCATCATACTCCGTCCTTTCCCCCCTCCATTGATAAGCACTCTTTTGAGTATCCAGCTATGTATCCACTTAATTTTCATGCCATCTAGTCCACACTTGACTAGCTTACTAATCAGTGTGGCATGGGGTGCTTTGTCATCAACTAATATGTTTGGTTAAGTCAAGATATATTATGCCCAAACCATTTCCATAAATGATTAAGAAAATTACGGAATGCAAAAGAGAAGGTTGAGCGTGGCAAGATTCATTCATGACAGATCCATGTTGACTTCTGGTAATTGCCACTGATAGAGACCAATTCAGTTTCACCCACCGATGGCAATGGAAACAGGACGTGTGCAGAAGCTCCTTTTTATCATACAGGTTCCACTCTATTCCTTCAAAGGAAGAGCTTAAGTGTGATGCTTTAGCTCAAATGTACTTTTCAACTGAAATTCCTTAGACCTGCATCTGATGAAGACAGCTCGAGCTGACAAAAACATACGACTTTTAATGACACTGTCATGTGGAAAAAGTACTAATTGTTTACCGACATTTAACCGAAGTGTTCTTTGGAACATCTTCAAAATCTTTAATTTTTATATCTCCCCTCTTCTATACTGCGGTTCCTGCCTTTCCCTATCCACTGCAACCATGTCTGTGTTTACTTTTCAGCCTTTTTCTCTTTCTGGAGCCTGTCAATCTTCTTTATTGAATTGATGGCTACTTATTACTAATAAGCTAACACTGAAAGCTAGTTGGCATTTTTCTGTTTCTCCTAGCTTTCTTTTTTTAAAATTTATGTTTATTATTTTCTCATAAGGAATAAAATGCAAACAAGAAAACAAACCAAATGAAACAAAGCAAAAACATAGATAACAACAAGGAAAAAAATAGTGTTAAAAAAAGAAGAAGAGAAAATAGTCAATTAAATTTAACATTTAACGTGTAGAATCTACCCTGACTGGGTGCTGAAAGAAAAGAAATAAATTCAATAACAAGGAAAAGCAGTCAACAGGTTGAGCTGAACATTACATTAATCGTCAAATCCCTTTATTAACCATATTTAACACGTAGAAAGTCCACAAACGGTTTCCAAACTTTCTCCTAGCTTTCATGCTTGCTTGGAAGGTGAGCGACTGATAGCTTTCATGTTTAAGGGTTAGATTTTCCCAAGGTGGAGATCAGCAGTGCCCAACAGACATCCACACAACTTTAGGTGCAATGCTTTCCTAGAGCCTCCCCAGATGGTTTTGCTAAATTGTGATTACATTTAAACTACAAGTGTTCACTGATTTTGGGGGGGAGTGTGCCCCCTTTTTACTTATGAAACAATTCTTAGCCCGCAAAGATCTGGATTTGAAAGGACTTTGCTGGGATGCTGTGCTAGGCTGTATCAAAAGGGCCTCAAGTCAGATCACTTTATTACCTCATTTAAGTCAAAGAGCACAGTGTTTTGAGGTGCAGACTCCCCTGTGGGTGGTCTTATTTCCCCTGTTCTCATTTTTTGCCCCAAATGGAAGTTCCCAAACCACGTTCTATGTCAAAAATCTTCCAAAGGAAGCTTTGATGTTATATATGTTAATGGCAGTAAACAAAAATGGAAGGCTACTACGATTCCTACAATGGAGGAAAAAACTGATGGAGCTAGTAGAGATGGCGAAATCGACTATCTTGATTAAAGAAAAAAAATGAAAACATTTGTATCTACCTGGAAACTACTTCTGGATTTTGTGGTTGAGGTTGAAAAAGAAAAGAAGCGTTGATTTTGAGTTTTACTGATTATATAGATTCGTTGTTATAGCAGTGACTGTTCAAACTAATGTGTGAAAGTAAAAAAATTGAGACTATGTTATTGCTCTATTTTACTACACCGAAGGGAGTTGGAAGTCAATGCCTTTCTCTTCCCATTTTTCCCCCTTCTCTTCCGCATTCTTCTTTTCCCTTTCCCCCTCCCTATTTTCCCCATTATTTGCTTTTATATCTATTTTTGTATGTTATATTATAAATTAATAAAATTTTAAAAAAATCTTGCAAAGGAAGAAAGAGATACAGGGGACGAAATAGATCAAATTACTTCCTGGAGAAACACTTACTTCATAGACTATCAATGGTCATTCTTTTGTTAGTGAATCTAGTTCCACACTATTCCTACGACCATCAAAGTATCTTGGTGTCTATTTACTCCCAGGACATACCCTTGTGCATACCCAAGCAAATCCCTGAAACATAAAACAGTGTTTGGAATCAAAATACTTGTTTGGACAACAGCTGGAGTCTCCATTTGTGGGTGTTCATATCTACCTGCTCAAGATCCAACAAAAAGTTGAGGAAAATGATGTGTTAAGATAAGGATCAGATTGCTCCAGTTTGAAAAAAATGGATTACTGGTAGCATTTTTTTTTACTTTCATGATGCATCCACACAAGGGGAGCTGGGTAGACCTGAGAAAAAGATAAAAGGGGATTGAAGTTTTCATTTGATTTCTTTGTTGTTGGTATGATTTAAAAAAGACATTTCAGTGGAGCTCACATTCATACATGCACATCGACAATCTCAAGTGTTTCCAAGTGGAGCACGGGAGAAAAGTACCTTTGCAATTGCAAACGACCTTTGCAATTTTGCTCTTTTCTCCATAATTCTTAAACGTATTGCTGGAGTGATTTTGGATTTCACGAAAAACAAAGCTCTGCTGATTTTAAAAAGAAACCTGAAATCAATAATAGGATTATTAGAATCAACACAATGCAAATGGCTGCTTGCTTTCAAGCCCTCTAGAACTTTTCACTGGAGAAGATGATGCAAAACACAAGACATAAAGCAGTGGCATCAAAAAAATACATAGGCCAGATGTTTCAGTGATGAGGTCTGCAGTTCAAAGCAAGTTTTGAGACAGTTTCTGGACTGAATGCAATTGTTAATAGTAGGTGTAATCTGTGTCAGGATACACCTACCTCTGGAAATGCACCAGCTATTTGTTCTCAATCTGTCTCCTGCCTCAGGCAGATTTCGTGGACTTTTGCCCTGGGTGAAAGCAGCAATTTGTTCTTTGTATGAGCAAAACTAGAGAACAGTTTAGTATCCTTCATCTGGTAAAAAGTCAATTAAGCCTAATTGTGCAGCACCACTTAGTGGCACTGGGAGATCAAACCCTTAACATGTAAACTCCCAAGATAATTTCCCTCTTTTAGTGATCGAAAATAATCTTTCTTTACAGACATGACCCCCACACTGGCTAGAAAAGTCTGATATTTTTCATGATTTATAAGAAGCAGAAATAGTGGTGTTCATCAGCGTAAAAGTGAAACCTATAGGATTGATCATGCATTCCTCACTCACAGGATCTCCGTTGGGTAGCTGATATTAGCACTCACCATAAAACAAAGAACTGCTTATATTAAAAGAATAATTCAGAACCGTCATTCAGGCAAATAATTGTATTAGGAGCATCTGCATGAGCCTTGGAAGAGAAGGAAAAAATGTCTCAACTTTGGAGCTGTTGCAGTATTGAGAGCATTTCGATTGTCAAAGGTCCCAGAAGTGGTACGATGGGGGATTGCCATGAACAGCATCTACACAACAAAATTATCACCTCATCCAAACATGAAATTTGCTAGATATGTTCGTCTTGGCATCTAGGCACTCACTAAGAAAGGGTTTTTCTAAATATTAATTTTTACATGAGTTGTTTCATATGTTTTATTCCAGATGGGTAAAAGGTTGTGATTGGACAAAATATCTGACACTGTTTCCTTTCTCCTGATTGGAGGGTTTTCGCAGCCTGTGGTTTGATTTTGGGTTGTTCCGTTCAAATCACCAGTAGTGTGTATCTCTCTCTCTCTTATTCTCTCTCTTTCTTTCTCAGTCTGTCTGTGTGTCTTTGTCTCTCTCTCTCTTTGTCACATTCTCGTCCCTGCTCTCTGTGTCTCTCTCATTCTTCCTCTCTCTTTCTCCCTCTCATTCTTCCTCTCTCTTTCTCTCTCCCTCATTCTCCCTCTCTTTTCCTCTCTTGCGCTCTCTCTCAAAAGCAGCTGCTTCTCCACAGTGGCGCACTCTAATCTCCGAATGGCAGCAGTAGCAGCAGCGCCAGTTTCTTACACAACATTCAGTTTCCTTGGTTATCCCCATAGCGGAGCATGGGTATCGGAAGCTAGTTCTGTATATGGTGATTTTCAGGCAACTTACTAAAAACGTGGTCTAGCATATCTGTCTCCCTTTTTCGTTCTGTATTCTGTGACTCTGGACTATACTGTAGATATTTATATTTTCTTGCATTTTGTTTTTTTATTATAGATATTTGCACCAATATATACATTTTTGTCATTTATATGTTACATTTCATAGTTTTATAGCAATTAAATACATCAAATATGTTTAACTGTCTGTTATGTACAAGTGAGAAAGAAAGGAAAAACGAAGGAAGGATATTTATATTTTCTGCTTACACATGTGTGTGTGTCTAATTCACTCAATAAATACTAAATTTGTGTCATCATGCCATATCCTGCATGTGCCTACCCAATACATTTACTTCATTGGGCCTTGATAAAAGAAGATGAAATAAGCTACAAGGCAAAATGAACAAAATAAATTAAGTGCACGTGCGCCTTGGTGTAAATTCACTTAAGAATGGGGAAGGAGCAAGAATGCAAAATATCAAACCTGATCTAGAGCAAGAATTTTATTTCTGCAGATGAGTTGGGATTGGGGAAACAAGATAAAAAGAGAGATTGTCAGAATATTTGAAGAAGGTATTCCTCTTTTGTGTTTTGGGGGGAATTATATGTGCCTGTCCCATTTCCAGAAATATAATTTGTTTCCATGAACATTGGGGAAAAAATCATTCAGGGAAATATTTAGCTAAATAATTACAGCATAGATAAGGGAAGGGTATATAGGGTTGTTTTTTTCCATTTCTAATGTAAACACAGTATTATAACCAGATGTATAAATCACTAGAGTCAGATGCCATCTCAAATATTTCCAAATGGTATCACTGGAAAGAGACAGCCTCACAGAAAGCTGCTTTGGAGCAGGAATCCTGTAGCTTTGGGCTGGAATCTGCTGGATGCTGAAAGGGAAGAGTTTCATTTCCTGCAGCTGAAACTCATTTTCAAATCTCAGTCGAAAGGAGAGCAAACCCTGAAAAGGTTCTCGGTTCAGGGCATTTACAATTGTAGCTGATGGATTTCAATAAAAAGGCGTATTTTTATAGACTTGGGAGCTCAAAAATTAGTCAGTGACAGGAACTCATACAGTAGTTAGCTTTGTTTATTTTATTTTTGTTTGTCTGTTTGCTTGTTTGTTGCCTTAGAGTTACTGTTGACTTCCAGTGGTTGCCTGAAAGTCCCTGCAGTTTTGGCAAGATTTTGGAAGTGGTTTGCCCTCATCTGCTTCCTAGGTCCGAGAAAGAATCAGAATTTATGTTGCCAAGTGTATCTGAACACAAGGAATTTGTCTCTGGTGTATATGCTCTATACCTACACATATATACAATTAGCGTTTTGTACCCGTGCTACGTTACGGGAGAGTGTCCTGTATGGGTGATCCGATGTCCGTTATTGGTTTGGTAGCAGAGTTTTGTGTGGTGCTGTGCCT
>JANHFO010007612.1:182418-200808 GCA_032468095.1 Pareas carinatus
ATCTATCTATCTATCTATCTATCTATCTATCTATCTATCTATCTATCTATCTATCTATCTATCTATATCCTGCCTTTGTTGTTTTTCTAAATAATTCAAGGTGGAGAAAAGATTGTTGGACGAGCAGGCACAAAAACAGTCAGGAAGATGATTGAAGCCTGGGAAACAAGCCCCTCGTCAATCAGCAAGTGTGCTGATTTACCCTCAGCTTATCAAGTATTCAGAAGGCAAGGGCATGGCAGCACAAGGAAACAACAGCCTACACTTAATAGCCAGTCAGCAACACCCCAATCTACATCTAAAAAGCTACACACAACAGCCTCCATATAAGTGCCAACATAGAACAGCACAGAGCACACAGAGAAGTTCCCTGAGGATGGGCTTCAGCTTGGAAGACAGTAATCAACTAGATTGTATCCTCCAAATCTCACTCAAGTTTAAGTGATTGCCATTTGCATTCCGCTTCCAGCTTCACCATTGACTTAAGCCAGCAGTGAAAGTTGCAAATGATGATTTTATGAACTCGGGACATGGCAATGTCAAAACTGAGAGCTAGTTGCCAAATTCCCAGATCATAATTGTATGATTGTGGGGATGTTGTGATGGCTACAACTATGAGAACACTTTGTAAATCCCTCTTGCTCAGCACTGTCGTAACTTTGAATGGGTACTGAGTGAGTGGACATTAAGCAAAGGTAACCTGCAAACACAACAGAAGTTAAGCAAGAATGATTTCAATGTATCCAGAAAACAGCAATGCAAATATAAACCCTTACAGTATGGTTTATAAGGGGATCTAAATATTTATAAATGTCACAGATCGGGCAGAGTATAGAGAAGGAAAATCTATTTTCCCAAGTGGCTTTTTAATTTTTTTTTGTTTCATTTTCCTTTATTCTCTTTTTAATATTCATAAACAACAATAAATGATAAGACAGCAGAGATCTCAATATTGTATAAAGCTCAAGATAGGAATACTTATTATATTAAAAAATAATTCAATTAATTTTACAATAGTGTACCTTGGCCATACTTAGCATTAATTGTACAATTCATGAAACTCTATTAACATTTCACAATTATAGTTAACATATTTTTATGTTCTTTCTTGAGGTAAAATTCTTCTTCAGGTTATAGAAAAAATAAAGAAATGGTGTACCATTGGACTTTCTTAAAAAAGCAATAAAGTGGAAGCTCTGAAGAAGAAAAATAGCTCTTAAAATGTTTTAAATTACAAATTAAAGAAATATTTCTGCCGGGTTTTGAACAAGCAGCTCTCTATATGACATGCAAATATTGCAACTATTGGACTGCTAGATGTTGTCATTTCCGACACCGAGCCACAATTTACAGCCACCAAATTTGAAGGATTTCTGGCTGACCTGGGTATTAGACATGCCCTAGTGGCACCATTTTACCCGCGGAGGAATGGCCTGGCTGAATGAATTGTCCGTTCTACCAAGGAAGCTCTGGGGAGATTGGGGCCGGGAGACTGGCAGGAAAGATTAGACAAATTCCTCTCTATAACCCCGCATAAGGAAAAGGGAAAAGCCCCACTGAACTATTATTTGGATGTATTATTTGGTGTTTGATAGAATTCACCCTCAGTATGCCCCAGAGCATTCAGTGCACTCAACCCGGCTGTGTAGAGAATTAGTTGAAGGAGTTGGGGGTTTTGCTAGAAACTACGCAGCAGGCATTAGATGGCTGCCCAGGGTGGTAGAACGGGTAATAGAGCCCTTGTCTTATGAAATTCGTTTGGCTGATGGTCAGTGGTGGAGTCGCCATATCGACCAGATCAGGGAAAGACGGTTGCAGAAATAATTTCCCAAAACCCTCACTCAGAGAAATAATGATGAAAGTATAGCTCCTTCCCCAGGGTGTGAAGACCTGGAGGACTAGGAGGACTTATCAGGCTCTGAAGCCCTCCAATGCTGTGCAGTGTTCGAAGAATCCTCAGCTTCACTGGGGCCTGGGCCTGGAAGCTTCCAGGAGTTTCCACCAGAAGCTCCAGAGCCTACAACAGACCCATACAGTCTGCTGCTCTGATAGAAAATGAACCGCACAGGTTCACCTATGCAGTTGTCTTCCTCATCTGAATAAGCATGTCTGTGCATGGACGAGCTCATTCAAAGGGAGGGGTGCAAGATCTCTGGCAGCCAGGTGCCAGCAGCCAGAAGGAAGCAGTTAGAGTAGTTTTACCCCCTCCACTCAGGATTACTGTCTACAGAGGCTGGTGTGACCTGATTGACTAAGGCGCACTGAGCCACAGGTATTTAAAGGGAACAAGACAAAAAGTAGCCAAGTGAGTTTTGCTGTGTCTGTTTGAAAATAAAGAGTTTTGTTATCATTGCATCGTGTCCGGCTTTCCTTCTCTTTCGGATCCAAAAGAAATGATAGTTGATTTTAGGAGAAGCCCTTCTATTCTATCACCTCTACCACCACATACTAGACAACACAGTATCAATAGTAGAGACCTTAAAATTTCTAGGTTCTATAATATCTTAGATTTAAAATGGTCACCTAACATAAAAAATGTCATCAAAAAAGCACAACAAAGAACGTTATTCCTGTGCCAACTCAGAAAGCTCAGACGGTCCAAGAGAAAATAACTATAGATCCCTCACATCCTGGACATAATCCGTTTCAACTTCTTCCCTCCAGACGTTGCTATAGGGCATTGCAAGCCAAAACAACTAGACACAAGGACAGTTTTTCCTCCCATGCCATCACTCTGCTAAACAGCTAACTTCCACAACACTGTTAATCTACTTAGTAGGGATGTATCACTATTATCACCATTATCCTTCACATCCTTCCTATTACCTATTCTCTTACGTGTATGACATTTAACTTGTGGCTTGTATCCTACAATCTATAGTAGCTGTGTTGTTTAGTATCCTAGTATGACTTGTAGATTGCTTATTTAGAATTCTATGACTGGTCTATGCCTATCACAAGAATGTATCTTATGACATGATGACATGATGAATGTATTCTATGATTATGATCATAATATATCACTTGTAGCTTATATGTACATTGAGAGTACATATGTACTCTTCCGTTCCCTTCCCCTCGCTTTACCCTCCCCTCCCCTCTCCTCTTCCCCCTCCCATTCCATTCATTCTATTGAGATCAATCTCTAGAAAAGAAAGTGATTGGTGATTAATCAAAGCAGAGCAGCAGAATTATTATTCTATGAACAAGTGATCTGGATTGAATTGTTATTGTCAAAATATGTCAAACTGGGCAGAATTTTCTCACCAAGTGAAGATAATCTTTGTATCTCAGAGTTGAACCGTGGGGTCCTCGGTGCTGAAGTTGGTTGTTTTCTTGCAAACTTTTCATCACCCAACTAAGTAACATCAGCTAGCACTGATGATGTTACCCAGTTGGGTAATGAAAAGTTTGCAAGAACCAAGTCCAGAGAGCAGCAAGGGTTCCACAGTGCTTTCTTAAAGCGGCACTGAGCAGGAGCAACTTCCCAGTGCAGCAGAGAAGGGACCGCAGAGAGAATGAATGTCATTTTAAGTTTCTAGTGCTCTAGTCTAGATGGTCATTTAAAAAGTAAAAAAAACTCAGTGGGGGAAGTAAAAGGAAAGGGGCTCTCTATGTTCCTGAGCTGTGGTGATGTAGATCTCTGAAAGACCAGAACAATTGTGGGGGAGATACTTTATGTTGATTAGAATACTGCAAACAGAAATCAAGATGAATTGTGTGCAGCCTTAATAAATATCTTCTATGTGGTGGGTTTCATTGACCTTTGATCCTTTTAATACATAGACATCACTCTATGTGCATCTAATCAGGAAGCCCAACCGCCCTCTTTCAGACATTGTCTTTGCAATAAAAGCTTTTTATCATTAAGACTCAGATCCTGCATCTCTGAGATTGTGAAGAAAAAGGAGATCCTTGCTTTGGGTGTAGAAATTGGAGGTACTTTTCCCTCCAAGATATAAAACAGTATCAGTATATATCCAGGTATGATCTCAGTGACTATATCCTGAGGAAATAAAATTCAAACTGGAGATCGGAATAGATGTAAATGAATTCTTTTTTTTAACTGTTCAATTCGCAAATAAGATTTTCATCTCTTCAGAGTTACGTTTGAATTTTTAATCCAGGATCTGGACACATAAAGACAGGCCTCTACGTACAGCAGTTCATTTGGTGACCGTTCAAAGTACAAAGGCACTGAACAACGTGACTTATGACCTTTTCTCACAGTTACGACCTTTGCAGCGTCCCCATGATCATGTGATCAAAACTCAAACGCCTGACAACGGTTTCATATTTATGACGGTTGCCGTGTCCCAAGATCAGGTGATCCCCTTTTGTGACTTTCTCACAAGCAAAGTCAATGGGGTAAGCCAGATTCGCTTAATAACTAGGTTACTAAGCTATCAACTGCACTGATTCACTTAATAACAGTGGTAAGAAAAGTCATAAAATGGGACAAAGGCTTCCTTAACAAATGTTTCATTTGACAACAGAAATGTTTGGCTCAATGGTGGTCGTAATTTGAGGATTACTTGTATTCTATGTAGATGCAAAGGGAACTGAGTCCGTGAGGAGAAGGGCGGTATAAAAATCTAATAAAAAAATCTAATGAAATAAACTAGGAAGGAAAATAAAGGGGGAAAGGCCAACATCCTGCAATGAAGGATGAGGAAGGATGACAGGGAAACCTTCATCTGCATTATAATGCAGTGCTAGCCTCACTTCAACAAGGAAAAATGGGAGCTAGATTGCGAGGATATTCGACAGAGGAAAATTATATTGTACTGCTCTAAGACATGACCTTCTTATGTGCGGTATGTCACATATTGTGATGATTCTCTCTAGCATTCAGCAATTCTCAAAAACCCAGTTCATGAAATCCTAAACTTTGAGCTTTGAAGCATGCTGGAAAACCAAAAACGAATGCTGGGGAGGAGGAGGAACCTTTAGAAGCATGGAGAGAATTGGGGCTAGAATGCGATCCCCGACGGATTGAACTCCCACTCGAGGATTAGAGTCACAGTCATAAACAATAGCCCAATTCAAGACAATGAATGCCCGAGACAAAAGTCACCATTCTTCTGTCTCTATCTGCATTGCTAATGCTCCACTCTCCCTCCTGCCACCCCGCTAAGAAATATGAATGCCCGCTAAATAGATCTTGCTCTGAATCTTCCACCCGCCCCCACCCCTTCTTCAGTCTCAAATTAAGAGGGGTTTTTGGCTTTATTTGCATTTCCTATGCACCTTCTTCCCTTCTTCCATTTTTAGGTAAGGACATAAGAGCACCACCAACCTTGTACTGCAGCCATTTGCTGTGATTTGCTTGATTATTGTAAGGTTTAGAGAAAACAGAAGGAGCCCAAAGCAGCCGAAGAGAACGTGCGCTAATTCAACATGCTCCTGAATGCATTGCCAAGGGATGAATAATTAATGTTCTCGTCATTTGTACCTCTTTTTTTAAGTAGAGTATTGATGCCGGCAGAATTCGGTTCTGTTCAACTGATATCAAACGTGATCATGCCAATTCTGGAAGCGTTTGAATCTAGGATCTCTTAAATAAGTGAACTGGAGGAACGGTTTGTAGGGTGTGAGGAGACTTTCCTCAAAGGACTGCACAGCAGCAGAAAAGACATGCCTTCTGCGTCCTATTGGGTGGCATTGTTTCAGAGTGGGAGCCTGGCGCTAACCCCTTTGTAGAGATAGTCCTCGACTTACAACAGTTGATTTGGTGACCCTTCAAAGTGACAATGGCAGTGAAAAATAAATTTATGAACATTTTTCAGAGTTATGACCTTTGCGGCATCCCCGTCATCATGTGATCAAAATTCAGGTGCTTGCAGGCTGGTTCACATTTATGACCGTTGCTATGTCCCAAGGTCATGCGATCCCTTCGTACAAGCCAAATCAATGGGGAAGCCAGGGTCACTTAACAACTGGGTTACTAACTAAACAGCTGCAGTGATTCACTTAACAACTGTGGCAAGAAAGATCGTAAAATGTGGGCAAAACCCACTTAACAAATGTCTCACAGAAAGTCTGGGCTCAACTATGGTTGTAATTCAAGGACTACCTGTACAACTTCATGGGATAGGCAAGGATAACTGGGGATAGTAGGCCCACCAGTAATCTAGTCCTATGCCTTGCAGACTTTATTGAAAATCAGCATCTTGATTTCCAGTGGGAAGCTTATAGGAAGCCCATGCAGCTCATCACAGTTGTAATGTTAAGGTAAAGGTTCCCCCGTAAATTAAGATGAGCACTGCCCCTAGAGTTGGATTGACTAGCACGCACTAGTCAATCCGACTCTAGGGATAGCGCTCATCTTCATTTTAAAACTGAAGAGCCAGCGCTGTCAGAAGGCATCCTCGTTGTCATGTGGCCGTCCATCATGTGGTCATCATGTGGGCAGCATGATTAGACGCTAAAAGGCGCATGGAGGTATATAATGAGACATGATCATTACTACTCAGGCCACTGTATTCTTGTTCAGCTTCAGTTTTGAAGGGCAGTTCCATATTAAGTATTTGTAGAAGTTCAACCAGAAGATTTTTAATGAGCAGGGCCTCCTAGTCCAGGAATGGCCACAATTGGTGCACTGTGAAAAAGCCCTCCAGGCCATGATTTCCTTAAGCAGGAACCATGAGTCCAGGAGGAACCTCAAATTATGAATGGGGTACAAATGGAAGAAAGCAATTCTACTTAGAATCAAAAGTAGAAAACACTCAGAACTGGTACTCCAGCCACCCATATCTACCGAGTCTTGCTAATATTAAACAAAAGTCTGCTTTCCCCCAACTAGACCCCCTGGCAGCCCTCCCAAGTAAAACAGACAGGAAACAGAACTAGATGAACTAATTCTACTTTATTAAAAGTCTACGGTAACAGAACCTTGCAAATCTGAAGGCACAAACTTCCCATCGTTTTAACTGCCTGATCTATTAAGGTGGGTCTTCTCTAAGTTCTTTCTCTGATCATTAAACCACTGGGGGTTCCTGGCCTTTCTTGTTTGTTGGCTTCCTCCCCAACATCTCTTCCCCTCATTCCCCAAGGTCATCCACACATCGCCACAGCCCCCAGACTCCAGGACAGCATCAAGAAAGAGTCATTTGGTTGGCAAGAGGTAGAAACATGTAAGTATCATCAGTATATTGATGATACTTGCCCCCGAGTCTGATGGCTTCATGTAAACATCAAACAAAGTAAGGACAGAATGAATCTCTGAGAGGTTTCGGCTGGACCTTAACTGGAAGATTAACAGTGACTGAAATCAACCCTAGAGAAAAGAGGAGAATGACCACAATATTGTGTTTCCAATTGCCATCCCCTGAGCCATCAGAAGAATGCCATGATTGATTATATCAAAGAGAGCAAGTGGCAAACTAGCTATAAAATCTCAATATGTGATTGATTGACAACCTCTGTTTTATTCAACTGCGATATCTCCACCATCAAACCAGCTGCACTGTTTCTCTGCTAGTCGAATTAGTGAAGAGATTCGAGACTGCAGAATATTAGGCATGGCATGTGCACCAGATTGATTTTATGTCTTCCGTCAGATGGAAAACAGAAGGCACGGTTTGAAAGAGATGCTTGAAAGAACATGGGAATATTGTACTCATATTCGTGATAGATATGCAACTGATGGACTAACGTGAACATTTTCATCAAAGAACGCGTCTAAAAAGCTCTACCTCCCACACCTAAATTTATTTCTTCATTGAAATCTGTACTTTAGGGCTTCATGAAAAAAATGGATGTTAAAGTGACATGCATAGAGTATATACAATTTGTGTGAACATAAACAATCATCCTAACAGCAGGGAAAAAAATTAAAAAATCAAACCATCACTTCAAGACATTTGTAAGGTAGAAACAAACCTATCCAATCAGCTATCGATTTACTGGCAAGTAAATGAAGGCCATTTTTAGCCTGGCAGAAAAAGGAGAGGGTCATGTTGAGGACACTTTTATGACCTTTCCACTTTTGAGCTAAGAAGCCACCACAAAAAATGCTCATCACTTTCAGCTGATGGGGTCAAAGGAGTCCCTTGACTTGGAGCTCAGGCTCAAAGTGGTCTCAGAGTTAAGTTAAATTATACCTACTGCAAAATATCCAACCTGCCTCAAACAATTAATTTTGTTATCGATAGAGGGATGCTGTGATAGTTTTTGAGGGTCATAGTGTTACAGCATCTTTCACTGTTGGGAAAAATGTAACCAATCTCCTCCCCAATAACATATGAAAAGAAAAATGGAGACATGCCAGCAGTTTCTTTGGCTCCTTACGTCAACTCAGAATTGTTCTGTTAGTACCGCGGCACAGGGAGTCCTTGACGTACGACCACAATTGAGTCCAACATTAAGTGATTTTTGCCCCATTTTATGACCTTTCTTGCCACGGCTGTTACATGAAAATCACTGCAGTTGATAAGTCAGTAACCCGGTTGTTAAGGGAATCTGGCTTCCCCATTGACTTTGCTGGTCAGAAGGTCACCAAAGGGGAACCCGTCACTGCAACGGTCATAAATATGGACCCGTGGCCAAATGTCTGAATTCTGACCATGTGACCATAAGGATGCTACAGAGGTTGTAACTGTGAAGAATGGTCATAAGGCACTTTTTTCACTGCTGTTGTCACTTTCAACGATCACTAAATGAACTACATGTTCGAGGACTACATGTACAATAATTCTAACAACTCCCTGCTTTCAGAGGCAGACATGTTTTGCAAGTGAGCGTGGGGAGTGGGGCACAGGGTTCCTTACTTTTTTAACCCTCCAAAGTCTCAGGAGTGTGACAGTGATACGATCTATCTTCAACCTTTCTTGAAAAAATGCTGACAAATTCCAGCAGCAAGATCTTCAGGGATCTATAGGACGTCACCCAAATCAAATTAGAATTAGCGTTGTCCTTAGCCAGAGCTGATAGTCCACTGCCCCGACTACAATCTAGCAAAAGGCCACACAGAGTTTCAGTCCCACAGCCTGGAATAAAATTGATTTAGGAACTTTTGACTCCCTCACGATCCATAACTGCCTTTTTACAATGGCAATGACCGTTTCCAAGCTGCACTGGTGACTTAAGAGCAAAGGTCATAAGTGTGGTGCTAATGGTACAGTAGCAGTACACAGTGTTTTGGATTAGAAAGCAAAAAAGATGCTTTGCTGTATGTAGGGATACTCACAGAGCATTTGTCAACAACCTCTGAAAACAGCTATGTCTCTTTCTGGGATCAGGGGGTTGCCTTTTGTAGATGCCTTAGTCTCTTGGGAAAAGCTGTGTTTGGTTAAACAGGTGGCAGATTAATGCTACATGTATATTAACATATGCTGCAAAACCACTGTGTTGCTTTTCCCTCCAATGCTATATGCCCACCAGGGATGCCTCCAGCCTAGTGTGCTGCATCAGACAGTGGTTAATCAGCAGCATTTAGGAAATGTATCAGCTAGCAATGAAAGTGGCAACCACTATTATACCCTTCCCCAAGGCATGATAGTAAGGAGTTGCTCCTCAGGTTCTTGAGATGCTGTAAACTGTAACTTCTTACAAACCCTGAGGACTCTCTCTTCCAGGCATCTAGGACAACTCGATACAACCAACTTGTCATGGGATAACTGTCAAATATCCTGAAATCCTTCCCTTCAAAGAAACTCTCAAAGCAGAACATCTTCAAAAGTTCATTGATTTCTTAGAGAGGTAACAAGCACAAGAGAAAGCAAAACTGGTTCTGGTCCCCACTCCCCATCCCTACAGAATAGATATTTTAAATAGTTTTTTTTCCCACAGTCAAAACTACTAAGTACAGATAATTGGCATTTTGTATGCCACAGTTACTGTCCACCTGCAAAGACATCCTTGGACTAGCACTCTAATCAGCAGAGAAATATGTCAACAATCTCAAACCATTGCATTTCACACAGCCGATCTAAGACAGCTCTACTAAGGCAGCCCTTCTCCCACCACTTTCTTCTAAGCGTTGGCAAATTTGAAGCACAGGTTTCAGGCTGACAGGATTAGCTCAGAATTTGACAGTCAGACCCACTGGATAAAGGCTGGACCTCGGATAAACAAATACAAATAAAGCAGTCTCATATCATACATCTTAACAGTATCACCCTTTAGGTTTGCTAGGAAATCTAACCCTGCTGTGGGGCAAGAGTTTCATTAATATCAAAGAAATGGTGGAATAGAATCATTAAAAGAAGGATGTGAAAGGAGGGATAAAATATTTTTTAATTATTTCAAATAATTAATTTGAATTGTTGAATTGTCCCACGATGAATTGTCTCATGGCGACTTGGCCACATTGAGTTGCCCTGTAGCAAGTTGCTCAAGGCGAGTTGCCCACAGCAAATTGGCCACCACAAATTGTCCCGTTCCACTCCTCCAGATCCTGTAGGAGGCAGCTGACATTTGCTTCGAGGACCAGAGGCAACACGTGTAGCCAGATGAGGCTTCTGAGAGCGTGTGCACAGCTTGCAATTTGCAGCTCTTCCAGGCGCCAGGAACACCAGCGGAGTTGTTCGCGTGATGCAGAGTGAAGCAATGTGACAGCTTCATTTTCCCTTTGAAAAGCAGGAGGTTGTGTCATTTTGGGACGCAGTCTTGAAAAAGATGTTTCCGTCAAAGCATCCTAAAGCAAAACAGCCCTTTGAATCTGGATCTCGCTGTCCTCTCCGCGAATGTGTCTGCTTCATTTTTAACATTATGCAAATTGGCGGCTCTCATCACTTCTCTTGGCACTGAATAAATTAAGCTGCTGAAATCAAGAACAAATGTAAAGAACAGGAGAAGCTGGTACGTGTGGGAAAGGCAGTAAGCACAAAGTTTTGATGTTGAAAGAAAAAAAAATATTTTGGATAGATTGGGGCTTCTGATGTTAGCTTTGCTGAGCCACTACTTTTCACCTGACTGGATCAAGAGAGGAGGAGGAGGAGAAGATCTCATGAGCTTATATTTGATTTTTTCGTAGGTCAGGGTTGATAAACAGCTTGTGAACCAAATGGTGTTTTTTGACAAGGCCAGGCTGCTTCTTCGCAAAGTGGTTAAAGGAAGACTTTAAGAAAAGTCTTCCTTTTCCAATAGTGGCAAATATCTGTAGCTCGGATGTAGGATGAGAGTGGAAGTTCGTTCTCTGAGCTTGTGGGTTGGTTTCTGAACGTTTCATTACCAGGGTAGGTAACATATTTGTAGAAAATGTCAGTGTTGTTGTTCTGTTTATAAGGGCTTGGTGTGGTCAGTAGGTCTTGTGATGGGCAGGTCACCTCAGGGGAGAGTCTACGTCCATCTCCATGTGCAACCCACCCCTGACCCCTCACCGGACCCATCACTAGCCCTTCCCCAAAGGTGACCTGCCCATCACCAAGCCATTATAAACAGAGCACCAGTGCTGGCATCCTCTAAAAATCCACTGAAGGTGTTACCTACCCTGGTAACGAAACATTCAGAAACCAAGCCACAAGCTCGGAGAACGAACCTCCACTCTCATAATTTGATGTAGCTTTATGACTCAGGAAAGGTCTTAAGTTCAAAGTATTATTAAATAGAAAAACTCCAGTCTCAAACCCCGGAATGCTGCTGTCAGTGAATGATAGACTGATAGTTTGACTTAATATGAGATCTTTCCTTTTTTTTAAGAAGCACTCATATGGCACGGTCTACATTCCGTCTTGCCCTGCTGATTTGAGGAAGCTATGCTAATAGAAGGAACAAAAATGCCGCTGCACTGAGTGCTTTCGGATGTGGAGCATAAATCCACCGTGAGCGCATGAATGGGCTCTACTGTTCATTGATGACAGCCAGCTCCACCGTAACATCATGACCTCTGAGATTCTCAGGAGCATAACTTTCAAAGGGTTAATCTTTCCCACCTGTTGTTGACCATAGAGCAAGCAACTCTGCAGGCTTTCTTTACATGAGAATGTGGCCTTTGGCCTTTGAGCAGGAGTGGGCCCAGGGATTTAAAAAAAGAGAGAGAAAAGAGAGAAACTCACTGCTAACAAGCATAGTTATCTCAGCTCAGTCATAGGGCAAGATCGCTCCATGTTTTTCATGGTCCTAGAACAAGCTGTTAACAACTTGGAGGAGGGCATAGGGAAAGTAATAGTAGGTATCCTCTGCCCATTCACCTTTGGAGTTCAAGCCAAGAAAGATTCGTAAACTACAACTCTCCATCTTATTTCTATGTATTGCAATCTGTACTTTACAGTAATATGTACACAATTAGACTTCAGATCTGGTCTATGATAAAATAAGATGCCATTTTATTGAAGCTGAAAGATTCCTTTAAAACACAGCTCTAACTTCTACAAACTAATTTCTAACTGGTCTTGAACAAGCTGCCTCCAATCAGTTGCTCCATTTTCCACCCAAATGTTTTGAGTAATAATACTATAATCTATTTTACAGCTGGAACAGGCACACCTATTCCAAGCAATGTTATACAATTTCTCATGTCTGCATCTGTTACTCCAAAAAATATGACCACACTTTTTTGCCTATTTCCACTAATACATATAAACTAGTATTCACTTTTCCTAGTACATGAGCTGTGTGTGTGTGTGTTTGTGTGTGTGAAAAAAAGCCCTCGGTTGGGTATATTTGCTTGCATTTTTGTCAGCTTTGAAAAATTCATAAAACTATACATATTAATTAGTTCCACTCTAGTTTTTGTTTATTCTTAGTAAGTCCAAGCTGGATACAGTTACATTAAAATACAAAGGAAATGAGTTTCTCCCACTCTCCTACTTTATAAGATGGATGAAAGCTTCAGAGAAACACTTTGAATTCTTAATCTAAAATATGTTTCTTGAATCTGTTTTGTTTCTGCTTGCTCAGTTTCAAATGGCTTCATTAAGAAAGAACACTGAAAAATATTGGTTCTCCGGGTGATAAAGGAGCATCTTTCCTCTTAGTCCTGATTATTAGATATGTGTTGCAATCTCTTTTGAAGAGAAAAATATGACCAGTTTATTTACAATTACTGTAATAATCTCAGGAATTGGATGACGAATGTTTGAATGCTCTTTCCATATAGCTGGCTAAATGCTTCCTTGTAGGAGAAGGACCAGCTGAATCTGAAGGGGCGGAGTCAAGAGAGGAATCAGCCTGGAGTCTTTATGTTCCCACAAGAGGCCTAAATCCAAGCCTTCTTAAATTCTGTTAACGCTTATCTAGTGCCAGTTTAGTGCTGACCATTAGTTGACTCAATTTTATGTATAGGCTTGAGTGATAAATCGGCTTAGCTGGAACTTGATGGGTGTGATTCTTTGTGCCGGAAATTCTTGTGGGAAGCCCACAGGGATTTTATGGCATATTTATGGCACCTCTGACAAGGTTGGAAGATTTTTGTTGTCAGTCAGAGTAGGTTAGGTTAGTAGATTAGTAACTGCACTTAGCTTCCCTCCCCCCGTCTATAGACGGACTTGAGTTTATCAATATAGAGATAAATTCTAGTCACTGTTATCACTTCCAAATTTAACCTGATGAGAGTATTCCTTTTCCAAGAGACATCAAACACATACCTTAAGGAAAGAGATAGCTATTTTATTTTGTTTCTGATTCTCCCCCTCCCCCATTAAATTATAATCCATTGGATGTCTAAAGCCAGTGGGACTGTAGCAAAGTGAATGGAACTTGACAAAAGAGAATGGAGCCACCCATTTTTTTCTCCTTCTGATATATCTTCTTCTTTTTTCCTATCTAATTTGTTTTTATTTCCTCTTTGCAAGAGCTCAGGACTCGTATAGCTCACTCCATATGCTTTCCGGATGGCCTGGAAGAGATTTTTGGAATGAGAACAAGAGCTACATGTAACCCTCGGGAAACAAGTTGGCCCAGCCTGTCTCAGATGTTGTGCTATCTTCTTGCGTATGACCCTTCAAACAGGATCAGAGCAATGGCAGACATCTCTTGATACATGATCTCCAATCTACCAGGTAACCTATATTCCGCACGATGCAGTTATTCTGGAGGGTGTGCATGTGTGCGTGTGTGGACTAGAAGTAGAGTTGCTGGCTTCTCTACTTCTAGATATCTCCCCGACTTGCATGCAGGTATATTCTTGTGTTAGTAAAAGAAGCAGCAGCAGCCCCTCCACACTCTCATTGGTCTTCTGTCTGCCCACTTCTTCTTATGCCCTTTCCCCTATTATATTGACTTATTAACATAGAGAGCTTCCATCAGCCCCAGTACCCCACCCTCCAGCATACTGTATTTGCTAAATCTCATTGTAACCTCTTTGTCTTGCTAGCATCTCTGAGTCTCTCCTCATCCAACCACTTTCTTACTCTCTCCTGTCCATCTTTCTGACATTCACCATCTCCCTTCAGATGCTTTCTCCTCTTCACATTTATCAGCATGTCTCTGCTCTATCTCCTCTCCATCTCCATCTCCTTCTCCTTCCCTCCAAGGGACCTTGGAGATCTTCTAGTTCAACCCCCTGCTTAAGCAGGAAATCCTCTACCATTTCATTGCCTGTCCAATCTCTTCTTAAAAGCTTCCAGTTTTGGAGCATTCACAACTTCTGGAAGCAAGTTGTTCCACTGATTAATTGTTCTAACTGTCAGAAAATTTCTCCTTAGTTCTAGGTTGATTCTCTCCTTGATTAGTTTCCATCCATTGCTTCTTTGTCCTGCCTTCAGGTGCTTTGGAGAATAGGTTGGCTCCCTCTTCTTTGGGCCAGTCCCTGAGATATTGGAACAATGCTATCATGTCACCCCTACCAATCTGCTTTTTTTCTTCTGAAGGGAAAAATCATACTTTTGCAACGAAACAAAATAATTTAAAAATAAAAAGGTCATGAGATTAAAACATTATAAGTCATGAAGCATGAAGCTATTGTTGAGTGTTACCAGCTGATCTACTAGCTATTTCCTGCCAAAATGAAGCAGTTTGTTTGTAAGAGGAAAAGAGCTCAGTGGGAAATTCTTCCATACAAGTCACACTGTACACTTCGCTGGGGTTTGTGTAGGTAACCTTCTTGCTAGATTGAACCCACAACCATCACAAGCCATGGAGTTTCTAGTAGGAGCCAGATGTTCTGGACACCTGCAAATCATTTGGCAGCCATTGTTTATTTAAGTCTCCTAACAGGCTACCAGTTTTTCTCCATTTGTTTTTGCATGGAGATTCAGCACCTACAAGACTTGGAAATGTTGGAGAGAAGATAAGTGTGATCCTTTTGCTGTGTACATATCATATTTGCATAATCACACTGTTTTATTTTCTTTCCCATTCTCAAAAAGTAAAGTCAATAAAGAACCTGTGAAACATTAGCAAAGGGTATACTCTCACATCAGTTTGCCAAGCTATAATTATTTTTAACCAGAGTCAGTAAAGTTCTATATTATAAGATAGTGAGTGCAGGATGGTGCAGGGGTTAAAAGCAGCACTTCAGGCTATTTCTGCTGACTGCCCTCTGCCATTTGCCATCACAAGTTCAACAGTTCGATTCTCACTGGCTCAAGGTTGACTCAGCCTTCCATCCTTCCGAGGTCGGTAAAATGAGGACCCAGATTGTTGGAGGCAATAGGCTGACTATGTAAACCGCTTAGAGAGTGCTGTAAAGCGGTATATATTTCTAAATAATAATAACAATAATAACAATAATAACAATAATAAAATAAAATCTTGACTTGCGTATATGAAGATCCATCCTGAAAAATAATTTCATCACTGTTAACAGAAAAGAATTAATCCAGTAAACAGAATTGTTGCCAGTTAAATGAAAATTGAAAAAAAAGTGGCCAGTTTTAAAGCTTTGAAATTAGTGAATGATATAAGTCACTAGCTTTTGATATCCGTGCTCCGCTACGGGGATTTCTTTCACCTCTCTGCCTCGCCTCCGCTTTTTGTGTCTGGGCAACCTCCTGGTGTAGGTATAAATCTAAATATACATGCACATATGTATATGTATGTGAATATATTTGTGTGTATCGATAGACAGACAGATGATAGACAGACAGACTGACAGACAGACAGATGGATGTAGATGTAGGTAGGTAGGTAGGTAGAGATAGATAGATTCATATTAATAGATATTCACATATTCATATACATCTATACCTACCGTCAATCTTTTTTTTCAAGTATGCGTTTGCAAAATGAGACATAATTTTGCTTGAATATTGATCCAACCTAATTTTATATTATTTGGAAATGCATTACTACCTAAATTGTAGCAAAAATTTTCTAAAGATGCTTTTATGTATGCACTGGTAATCCATAGAATAAGTGTTTAATCTCATTGAAAGCTTTTTTGAACATTGCCACTTTGCACCTTTGGATATAGGTCTTAGGTTAGGGTGGGGGGCTGTAGACCCCTTGGGAGGGTCACACCTTACAGAGCGGATATAAAGGGACAGATGACATGTGTGTGCGTGCGATCATACGACCAACAGGGAACTTGCTTTAGTATCAGAACTGAGCTTGGAGTCTTGAGATATAAAATCCACTTCAGTTCTCCCCGTTTCAACATTATTGAACCTTTCTGATGAAAGAACTTCATTGCTTTCTTGTCTAATTCAGTTGAACGTGAGGTTTAGTAAAGGAAACTAAAATGAACTATTATTGCAAACTATGGAAGTATACAAGGGCCATTTATGATTTGCTCTTGGCCACTCCAAATTAATTCTGATGGATCAGAGCTCAGTGTTCACATTCATATCTGCAGTCAGCTTGGACTAAATCTATTTATTCTATTTATCTGTTACAAATTTGTTACTTTTATGGAAGGTATTATTATGTTGTGCTAGAATTAGCTAGCAAATCTGTATTGACATTACCTGGGCATTCACAAGTCAGGACACAATAACTCTTTCCACTATATTAACCCCGATTGAGCAATTGAGAAACCCTGAGCCATTCAGACTTAATGCCAAAGTCAGTTAATAGTGTTGCTGTTTCAGGAAGATAAATTGACTGGTAGATTTAGGACTGAGACAGGTGAATATATTTAGCAAATTCAAAATATTTTTCCCCCAATGAATCTTCTTCTCCCTCAAAACGATCAGCTTCATAAGTGGGATTATTTTTGCCCAGATATGCAATAGGTATAGATAAATATATCCATTTATCTCAGTTTCACATATTTATAACTACTGCCTTCCAAGCTCTTTTTGTCAATTGATGATTTATGGATTTGAAGATTAAGAAAGATGTGGATTAAATGAGGGGATAAGGGGATTTGCAAAATGTTCAAGAAGGAGGAGAGACCATAAGAATGCAATTATCTGTTGAAAAAAAAGGTCAGAAGTCATTTATATATTTCTTAATTTTCTTGTCCATCATTCCCTTATTTTTTTGTCTTTTTTCTCTCTCTTTTGATTTGTCTATTATATGAAATCTCTTAATAAACATATTTTTTTAAAAAACTCAACCCAGAGAATTAAAAACCTAATATGAACTAGTATGCATTGAAGAGCACCTTTTTCCAAACATACATTTTTCTCTGTGATTTTGTCTAACATGCAGTGTTGCAAAGAGCTTTCCCTAGTCTAATGCACTTTGAATCGTTTCCCCTAATATACAGTATATATTGGGAAATTCATGAAAGAATTAGTTTGATAACTAAATTTCATTTCATGTATTGATTGGAAATTTTTTTAAAAAGTTCAGTTCCATTCAAATGCAAACTAAATGAATGTCTTTTGTATCCATAAGCTGCAGAGGTTAACACTTCACTCCATCTTTGCTGTAACCCCATTATTTGTTTGCCTCTTTCCAGGTGATAAAATGGGCACTTTATAAGAATCTGCAAGTTAAGATCATTAATAAATGGGCCTGCAGAATAGATTTACTCTACAGTGACCCTTGAATTATGTAATGGGGCTGAATTTTAAAATAAATAGCAATACCCAGCTGATCTTGCCTGATCATGAAATGTGTGAATGAATTTGAACTTTGTCAGGACTTGGATGAGAGACTTCCATGGAATACCAAAAGCTGTAGTCTAATCTGGGAAATTCGAAAAACATCCAGGAAGAAGTGGTAAACCACTCCTGCATTGTTGCCAAGAAAAATACATGAGGTTTGTTAGGGTTGTACGGGTGGTGATCCCTTTAAGTAACCCTACAGTTTGGTTTGCAGAACGCATGGCCAGATGAAGCAAGCTGAGCCACACCTATCTTAATTAGCCCAGGACCCAGAGCATATAATCAGCAGGGCTTAAATCATTCTTTCTCTTGCTTTGGTGATTCCTGCTGTGTGGTATACGTCTCTGAGATTAGTTTCTGACTTGCTGTTTTTCCTGGCCAACTTTGTTTGCGAAGATACTGGATAGAAAACTTACTAACCTGGTTAGTAGAGAGACTGCTTGACTGTGGTATTTAGACCTGGATTGTTGACTTTGGTTTTGGACTGTGCTTGACTGTTTTGAGTAAAAAG